>PVJD01003068.1:0-175651 GCA_004026545.1 Mormoops blainvillei | reverse complement strand
GTTGCCTTTGGCTTCCTCACTCCGTGTTTCCTCCTGACTCACTGCTGGCCCACCCACAGGCTGGCTGCAAGTCACCAAGCCGGCGCAAGCTTAGGGGTGCCTGCCCGGTCATGGGCCTCAGTTGACACACCTCCCAGTCTCTGGCTGAGAAGCCAGGGCAGGCCCCAGGGTGGGGTTGGAGGGGAGGGTGGCGAGGGTGTAGCTTGGGCATGTGTTCCTGGTGCCAATGCCCTCCCATCGTCCTTGGCTTGGTTTCCCCAGGGCTGCGCCCCACCCGACCGCTTTGTGCCCATCTCCTCGGAGGCCCCTGACTTAACCGCAAGGCCACTTCAGCCCCGAAGCTAAAGGGCACCAGTGCCAGCAGGTTCTGCTCTGCCACAGAGACTCCCAGGGAGGCACGGCCAGCCCCACAGGGTTTGGGCGTGGGCTGGAGGCTCCGAGTGCCCCAGGCCCTGCTGCTCTGTTGGCCTGGGCAGGCTCTGTGACCCGTGCTGTGTCCCCTGGGTCAGACGGAAGCCACGGGAGGTGCCAGGTGCAGCTGTTACCCTGGGGGCCGTGAGGCCCCTGCTTTCCACGAGCCAGGAGCCCATCCAGAGTGCCGGCCAGAGTCCCACGGGGCTCACAGTTGGGGTCCTCAGCCTGGCTGCGGGGTGCGGCCTCTAGGGCGGGGAGCATCGGAAGTTGCCTGATGTCAAACATGGCTCCCGTCTCACATGTCGGCGGCCTCTTCACAGAGACGGGCCGAACTTAGACGGGACCTGCGAGTCCCAACACCGGTGATCAGCTAAGTGGCTGGCCCGCTTCCCTAGACTTGACCCAGCTCCTTCTTCCCAGGTCTTTTCGAATCAGCCCAACGAAGCTTTGTTTTGTTTTGTTGTTTTTCTAAGCACAAGTGCCAGGCTCTCTCGCCCAGGAATCTAATTTAGCCGCCCAGCTGTGACCTGGAAAAGGTGTGCGAGTGGGGAGGTGTCTTGGGATGGGGATGTGGGGTGGCGTCAGGGGCGCACTCCGAGCCGGCGGGCCTGTGGCGCCCCCTGCAGGAGGCCCTGGGCGACGGGAGCGCCCGCGGGGAGGGGGCAACCCACGCGGCCACGGCCCACGCTGCGGGCGCGGGCGGCCTGCTCCGCGGAGCCGGAGCCAGAGCCCGGGGGCGAACCGGGGTCTGCGCGGGAGAGGCAAGCGCTTGCCGGCTGCCTGGCGCTCCGGAAGCGCGGAGACCCCTTGCGTCCCACCCCCGCCCCGCGGCTGCGCCCACCCTGCCCAGCGGGGGCGGAGTCCGCCACAAAGAGCGCTTTGTCAGCCGGTTACAATAGGCGCGTCCCCAGGGCATCTACTCCCGGAGCGAGTGTAATACGGGGTGTAAGTTACCCTTTAACGGGCGACTTGATCCGGCCGCCAAGCTCCCCGGGGCTCATTTCCCGGAATGAAGATGCTCCCACCGCCCTGTGGGTCGAGGTGAAGCTGGCGTTGCTGTCACCTGGACCCGAGGGTCGCGGGGGCCCCCGCCCCCTTGGGCTGTGCGCAGCGACCCTGGAGGTTCACGGCTGTTTTCCTCTGGGAGCGAGAACCCGTTGCTTCGGCTTCCCCGGTGCAAGCGCGCGAGGACCGGGCTCCCGCTGCGGAAGGGGCCGTCCCGCGCCGCCGGAGACCTGCACTTCTACGCCGGGGTCGCTGGGCCGACAGACTGGTGCGCCCACCTTTAAACGCTGGGTAAAACTTCATGAACTTGGGACTTTACAAGCCGAAATTGAAAACCCAGGTGCGATTTCAGTGACAGCAGGACATGGTCAGAGCCCTTGTGAAGGAAAGCCAGCTCCACGGCCCCCTCTGGTCACGGCAACGGGTCACGGGCGGACACCTGGCCCGAGGGTAGAACGTGCACAGGCTGGGCTTGCCCTACAGCGGGCTTCAAACGACAAGCTGGGCTCACCCATGTCCCCTGGGGAACTTGCCCCAGAAGAGAGTCGGAGAGGTGGCTGTGGCAGGAGAGGTGGCTGCGGCAGGCGGTTAGAGAAGCTAAACGTCACATGGGAGACACAGGGGCCCACATGGCATGCATCGTGACAGGAGGGAGAAGGAAGTGGGGCAGGGACAGAGGGACAGGCGCCAGGGAGAAGGGTTCCAGGAGGCCCAGTGTCTCAGTGCCTTCCTTGGGTTTCCTGGGCACCGCCTGTCCTGCCCGGGACGGTGCGAGTGGACGAGCTCTCAGGATGGATGTCTGTGGAACCAGGGAGCACTCTTCCTCCAGCCTGCCCCAGTGCACCAGCAGAGTCGGGAGCCAGGACGGAGCAAGGGGGTCGGGAGGTCACTTGCAAGAGACAAGGGTGACTCTGTGTGGTGCGTCTCGTGTGGGTCCAGCGTCTGCCTCCTGGTAAACGGAGGTCGGCCCACTTTGGCTCATGGGTGGGGGTGCTGGGGCCTGGCTGCTGGTGGGCAGGCCTGTGGTGAGCAGTGGAGGGAAGCCTGGCTGCTAAATAAAGACAGTGACCCTCCTTGTGCGAGGGGCCTGGTGACCATGGGGACAACCCAGGTGGGAGAGGTGCAGGGGTGGGGGTGTCCTGGTCAGAGCTGATATTAGCTACATCTTTGTTAATATAGACATCTGACCACAACGGAGGATTGGACAGGAGCCTGTCTGGAGAGGGACAGAGCCAGGTAGGAAGGCAGGGCCCCGAGGTCCCCCGTGTGGGACACCCAGTTCAGGCCGGAGGCCAGCAAACAAACCCAGACTGCTGGCTGGGCCTGTGGGTGGCTGGGGGCAGTTGGCGGTCAGCCCAAGCCTCCCTGCTGTGACCTCAGGTGCCAGTGGGGACGGAGGTGGGGCCCCTCTAATGCTCCCAGCCCGAATGGGGGGCTGGGGGGGCAGGAGGCAAGCGTCCAAAGGTGGTTTCCTTGGGGAGCGTGGAAGCGGCTGGAGGGGCTCCCTTTGAAGGAACCGCTGCGTTCGCGGGAAGCCTGCTGGGCCCTCATCTGACTCACTGGAGGCAGAACTGCGGTGGCTGACAGCTTTGCAGAAGGCTTCCTAGAGAGGCCAGCGGGCCTTGAGTTCGGGTGCGATCAGAATCTTCCTGAAGGGCTCCTGAAATCGCGGGCCCTGGGCCGCGCCCCACCGTGGCCTCCAAGCCATGGACCCCACTTTGGGAACCGCATCCAGCTGAGCTGGGATTAGACTAGCAAACCTTTGTCCTCAGACGGAACTGCATCTGCGACTGACCACCCCGGCTCTAGAGGGACCTGTGCTGTGAGCTGAGTCCCTGTTGCCTTCCTGCAGCGGGGCAGAGCTGCCCTGTGGAAAGGGGGCGGTGGCAGGGGCAGGGGACCCAGGGCCTGGGCGACCTGGCCTGCGAGCCAGTGGCACCTCTACTTTGTCTCTGCTCAGGCCCCTGGGCAGGTGCCCAGGAGGCCATGGGGCTGGTTTCACTGGAAGAGCAGCTCGCTTTCAGGCCAGAGATGAGACACAAACACAAGGCTCCTGTCCGCCCCCCTTCAAAGGAGAGACAGCCTGCCATTGTACGCCGTGGCGAGCTGTCCCCACAGTCGGCCCTTTGTGGGTGGCAGTGGGCCTCCCGCCAGTCCAGGGCCTCCCTGGACATTTCAAGACCCCACTAGGCCCATTGTGATGTGCTGGAGCCACAGGTTGGGGGTGTCAGCTCACCTGAGGGAGGTGCTGGCGAGGCAGGTGCGGCGGCCTGACTCCTGGGGGGTGGTGAACTGGGGAAGGGATGGGTGCGGGGGAGGGGAGATGGGTACAGGTACCCTGCAGGGTGTGCTGCCGCTCTGAGGGGACACGTTCACAGCTTGTCCTCAGACTCTGCCCTGGAGGGGCTGGGCCGTGCGCACCGCGTCCCCTGCCTGTTCCTTCTGCGCAGGCCCCACCCCGAGGCCAACTGCCGGGCTCTGCGTCCTGGCTCTGCGTGAACTTGTTTGGTCCCCGGCTGGTTATCCTCTAATGAAAGCTAATCACTCTGTCTGAGTCCCCTACTTCATCTGTGCAATGGGTGTCGGCAGGGGCTCACAGGGTCGGGGGGCCGGATCAGTGGGTGCAAGAAAACTGGGGCCTGGCACAGGGACCTCTGGGACACAGTGACAGGAAGGCTCCCTGGAGCTAAGTTAAAGCACATGGGTTGGTCACACCTTCAGAGGGCCAGGCCCTGTTCTCTTCCCATGGCCTTTACGGTCCTCTGCAGAGCACGAGGTGGGGACGGGGGGAATGGTTTTAGGGCAAAACACCTGCTGGACTTTCTGCCCGCAGGTGAGGTCGAGGGCCCCCCGGTGCTCCTTTGAACAGGGTCCCCTCTGTCCCCAGCACCTAGCAGTTCCTGGCAGCTACCACATTAGGGCTGTCACACTGGTGCCACCTAAAGGCCACCCCAGGACGTGACCTGCGTATTCCCGAAGCCCTGAGGAATTTGGGGTGTGAGTGGGTTCCGAGAACGGGAAAGCACTTGGTGCAGCTTTTCGAGGTGTGGCTGACCCTTGGTAAACTTCTTGCGGTGGGTGGGTCCATCTTTGACGTCCTCCAGCTGCCCTGTGTCACTATCTGCACACTGCCGCTGGCGGCCACCAGACCAGTCCACCTTTCAGAGTGAACACTCAGTCTTGGCTAAATTCCCCTCACGCTGCCTGGTACAGGTGTCTGGTCCACGTGGGTGGTCAGTATCTTTATTTATTTATTTTAGAGAGGGGGGACAGAGGGAGAAAAACATGGGTTTGCTGTTCCACTTACCGATGCATTCCTTGGTTATTCTCGTACGTGCCCTGACGGGGGACCGAACCTGCAACCTGGGCATACTGGGACGACGTTCCCACTGATACCCAGCCAGGGCTACGGCATCTTTATTAAAACAATGTTTATTTGCCCAGACGACCGTAACAGGATGCACCCACATGCAACTCGGGGACATGCTCCTGGGGCTGGCCAGGTGACCCCTGGTGCGTCACTGCCCCCTCAGCCTCAGTTTCCTGCTCTGTATGGGGGCCCACAGGGCCACCTTGCCCGGTACTTGGAACTAGCGTGCTGCGGCATGCAGCGGACCTAGTGCAGGGCGCCCCGGGGAGGCGGTGGGCGCTGCTGTCTGCGTGGAGCTGTGGTTTCCCCAGTGGGTCTCCGAGCACCGGCATGTCCCTGGGAACTCAGCCCCTGCGATTCTGACACAAGCTCCAGGGCGAGACCAGATGGCCCAGGTGACTAATTTCTGAGACAGAGTCTGTCTGAACTGCAGGGCCAGCTTACCCCCCGGAGGCCACACAAACACCCACCGGAGAAAACCCGAGTCTCATAAGGACGGACCCTCCCCACCTCCAACAGCGTCCCCTGGGGCTTGCCCGCCATGTCCTCAAGCCAACCGCACGAGGCGGCCAGTGAGGCGCAAGGCACGTCTGATCCCACCTCGAAAAGGAGAAACGGAGGCACAGAAACCCGCTGGAAGTGGCAGTTGCTTGTCAGACACCGACCACAGGCCAAGCCTGACACGACACGCTGGAGACACAGAGGGGAAACGGAAAGAGACACAGGCAGAGACCAGCCCGGGCCTTCAGCTCGGTTCCACGGCCAGACCCCCACTGACCTGCAAAGAACCAGGTTTCAAACCGGACTCACTTCCAGGCAAGCTCACCACTTAGAATGGTTTTTTAACATGTGTTTCTAGGGGTTCGGGTCACCGCTTCAGATGGAAATAAATATTACACAGTGTTCACTTGGTATCAGCCAAACTAGAAGACATGTCAATTGATTTTTTTCACATTGTGGACTTTGCCTCGTGAGTGACTTCCTGCGGAAATCACCCGGAGCTTGTAACCCACCTGCCCTGGGGTCTGGATGGCCTGTTTGGCAACACCGAGCTGCTCCACACCTTCTCTCGCTGCCTTCAAATGACTCTAAGAGCTTACACATCGCCATCTCCACTTTGCAGAGAAAACGGAGGCTCGGAGGTCCCAGGACTGGGCAGGAGAATAACCTCGTAAACACATTTATTGATACCGAACATCAGACGTGCAAGAGCCTAGATCTGACCACCGGCTGCTACGGTACCCAGGCTGCGGCCTCCCCAGTTCCTTGGGGTTCCTGAGGACCGGCAGCCCAGTGGCAGTCTGACCACGCCTGCTGCACACGAGGTCGCCTCGGGGTCCGACGGGCACGCAGGAGAACACCGAGCAGGCTGGGGTGTCTTACAGGTGCATTTATTCACGCCAGCAAGGAAACGGTACTTCTACAACATACACTGTGTCCCAAGTTCCCATCTAACAGAGCTCAGATGTGCGGCCAGAGCGACGCTCCTCCCGCCGGGCATGCGGGTCCAGCTGGTTAGTGATGGCCATGAGCGGCTGCAGGACTCGAACCTGGGGAAAGAAGCGTAACACAGACCCAACTTAGGACAGACCCGCAGAGCCAGGTCGCTGTGAGCATCAGCAGGGCAGAGAGTCGGAGCAGCGTCCACTGGTCGGAAGACGCTCCGAGGGCTGTCTGCACACGGATGCCAGGGAGAGGAAGGGTCTGCGGGGTCTATGCACGGGCACACACACCGGCAGGTGCGCGGACGGGGGACGGGGGCGGGGTGAGGGATGCTGCCTCCCGAAGGCGAGGGGTGGCCCTGGCTGTGCCGGACTCAGATGGCTGGTCTCCCTGTCATTTGGGGAACAAGGCGAGGAACTGCCCAGCACCGTCCAGGGCGCCTTCCAGGAGTGCTCTCCCTCGGGCCCACGTGGCGCCATGCGCTCCGCAGCCGCCGAAGGCTCTACTGCCGGGCCCTCCGCTGCCTGACTGACCCCGTCTCTGTCACGCCTACGAGCAGGACTTGGGCTTGGCCCACAGGGGCAAGTGACTTTTAACATTCAGGCCACAAGAAGCAGATCTTCACGTTCAGAATATCCCCATCGCGCCTTCCACTGGGTTGGCCAAAAAGTCCATTATTTTTTTCCATAAAATAAGAGATACGCTTTTCATTTTCACCAATAACATTATGGATTTGGGTATTTTGAGCACATCGGCTGTCTCCCACTATTGGTTTCTAGTGGGGAGAGCCCAGGGGTGCTGCTAAGCCTCTTCCAATGCGTAAGACAGCCCAACAGCAAAGAATCATTTGGCCAACATGTCAATAGTGCCAAGAAACCTCGCAAACGACTTACGCTAACATGTTTGATCGGTCACGGCACCTTCTGCACACACGGCACAAATCTTTTTTTTATGTTTCAGGTGCGTTTTTACCCTTGAAATAAAGCATAATGCGCTGAAAATGTCGCATATCTTCTTCCATCTTTAATATTATAATGGTTGTACCTAAATTAACCAATTTTGATGGGATTTTTGGTGGTGGTGTTGTTTTTAGAGAGAAGGGAAGGGAGGGAGAAAGAGAGAGAAACATTGATGTGTGGTTGCCTCTCGCGCGCCCCTACTGGGGACCTGGCCTGCGACCCAGGCATGTGCCCTGACTGGGAATCGAACCAGCAACGCTTCAGTTCGCAGGCCAGCACTCAGTCCACTGAGCCACACCATCCAGGGCCGTGTGTGTTTTTTTAAATGCACGCTGATATGACAGCTGTCAAAATATAATTTAACAAAATTGTTTCGAATGAAGTTAAAGACAGCTAAGCACTACTAGAGCCAACCTACAGGAAAACATAATGGACTTTTTGGCCAACGCGATACATTTAATGAGCCCCGTGTCGGCGTCAATTCAGGGCACTGATAGGCCCTGTCCTGCATCGGTACGCTGGTGTTTCCATTCCCCGCCCGCTGAAAAAGTGGAACTCTTACCTTTCAAAGCTTTACTTCTTTTATCTAAAATACAAAGAAAGAGAAACTGGTCATGTCAATGCTTTACAAAAAGCCCTCAGACAAAGTCACTGTGGAACTCGCGTCTGGCGGGTGGCTCACAGCCCACATAGAGCTGCTGCAGAAGCTTTCAGAAAACACGAGTTCCCACATCCGAAGGCCGAGAAGTAAAGCTTTTACCACAGACGTTCTGTGAGGGGCAAATCAATTCTTCCGTGTCTGCACGGCCCTCTGCTTCCCACCACACCCCCCTGCAATCCAACGCTTTCGCCTTTCCTCTTTTTGACCAATCGCTTATTAATACGTGATTGGGCCCCGTCTCTGCTCCACTGGGAACCAAAAGGCTGTCCTGCTGTACTTTTAACACGAAATACTTCAAACATTCAGGACAAAGAAGAGGACACCAGATGCCGTGACTTCACCCCACATGGTTTAGTCTGCGCTTCTTAAAACTAAGGATAGCGCCTGGGCATTAGAAATAACCACCGTCACACCTAAGAAAGTCCACAATTCCCTGAGCCTAGGTCTTGCTCAAATTTTCCCAATGGTCCCGTGTTGTCTCATGGCTGGTGCGTGATCCCCGGTCCCCATTTTAGCAAGGCCCGCCGGTGTGCCCATGGTCACGCCACCTAAGAACCACCACCCTTCACAGTGCGCACTGCGACCCCTTTGGAAGGGAGCTCTCGTCCTGACCACAGTGAACCAAGTGTGGGACTTACCAGCGCTCCTGATTTTGTAAATGATGAAGCTCATCAGCCCCATCCCCACCCAGATCTCCTGGTAAACCTGGGTGTAGTAGGGCTTCATGGGGACCCAGATGTGTTTCATGAAGCTCTGAATCATCTGGAAAGGAGCACAGTGATAAATGTTAACATGACTGTGGTTTTAAACTGAACTAACAAGGGATTTCTGTCTATTCATTGAGTTCACCATTTCCCACAACCACGCATCTGGGATCTGCTGACGCCAGATGTGCCCCCTAACACCTGCACCCACACGGGGGCCCCTGCTCGCGGCTCTGGTGCTCCGCTTTCCTCGCGATGCTCCAGCCTTGGCCATCGCAGCACTCGCCTCTCTCTGTACCATCCTGCTAAGGACTGGCAGCTTTTAAAGCTGGAAAAGCCCTGGTCGGTGTGGCTCAGTGGATTGAGTGTTGGCCTGTCAACCAAAGGGTCGCCAGTTCGATTCCCAGTCAGGGCACATGCCTGGGTTGCAGGTCAGGTCCCCAGTAGGGGGTGCGCAAGAGGCAACCACACATGGATGTTTCTCTCCCTCGCTTTCTCTCTCCCTGCCCCTCTGTCTAAAAATAAAATAAAGTAAATCTTTAAAAAAAAATTAAGGTAAGAAAGAACGTGGCCAGGGCGTGGGGACTTCCCGTGGGACCGATGCTCAGGCACAGTGACTGGCTGCACCTCAGTGCTGCTTTAAACGTCAGCCTTGCCGAGATCTGACTACATATAAAAGTGCAAGATACTTAAAAGCGCTCATTCAGGTGGGGACTTCGCATATGTACACACTGTGAAAGGGTTTCCCTCACGTGGCTAATTAACACACCCATCTCCTTGCATGCCTTTTCTTGGCAACACAGTACAATGTTATTAAGTACAGTCACAATGTTTCACATGTATCTCAGTCTACGAGTCTATCACTAAATACGAAGCCACTTAAGACCACAAGGTCACATCTTAAGAGCTGCAGTTATCACATAACATATTTCATGAATAAAAATATTTAACCAGTCAATGAATTTGATCAGTAAAAGTCAACAATTTCTGAACTTACACAGTTCACCTTCATGTACAGGTCTCAAAGTAATGCCTTTTTTTAATTTTTTTTGATGCTTATAATTTACTGCAGATTCTAAATGGGACACACTTACTTTCATTTCAATGGGCTTTGTAACATCTGACCTACTGCCCACAGTCATTCCAATTATTGTCAGGAATCAGGAGACCTCAACTGTCCCCCTTTGCATGAAAATGCCCCTTTGCTTCCCTGGTGACACAGCCTCACCCCTCTGGCTGCCCAGACCCCGACGACGTCCCTTTGCTGACTCTGACCCTCCCGAATGGCAGCCAGGCCCTGTGGCCACTGCCCATGCGTTCAAAGGTGAACCGAGCCTGCACTGGGCTGCGGCGCATACACCAAGACCCCCGGGTCGGAGTGAGCTTGGAGGGCAGGGTGGGCTTGGGGAGCAGGCCCGGGCACTGCCCAGACTCCAATCCTGGTCCTGCCACTCCCCACCTAAGTGAAGTGGCCTCAGCCTCCACATCAGTAAAAGGGCTAAAAAAACTGTGCCCACCTCAAAGGGGTGTTATGAAAATGAGCTACTCCACATCAGGTAGACGGTGTCTGGCGTCCTCTGCTGAGTGCTTGTTATATGAAATATCATGGCTGGACTAGGAAGGGAAGGCGGGCCAGGCCATTTACGGCCTTGGAGGCCAGGTAAGGAGCCCAGCTTCTATTACAAGACTGTCACCCAAATTTACCAGCACTAGTGAAGCACTTCCTACCCTTTATCTCCTGCACTTCGTCCCACCTTCTAGGTGAGAACCTGGAGTAAGTTGCTGGCCATCACCTGTCCCTGTTCCTGGTTACTGTGGGAACTGCCCCCGGCCCGGCTTCCAGCTTTTCCTAGGACGGCCTGCATCTTGATCCTGCCCTCACGGTCCCTGTCCTCAGGCGGTACCAAGAAACCGACAGCCTGCCTTGAGAAGGCGCCTGAGAGAATCTAACAGGACCCGAGCCTGCAGCTGGAAGCCCAGGGCCGGCAGAGCTCAGAGGCACGGAGTGCAGGCCTCTCCTCTGTGCACCCTGCAGTGAGTGCAGGGGAAGGCGCTCCCGAAGACCAAGGGGCCAGAGGCCTGGAGTCCTGGGCTGTGTTGGAACCAGCGCTGCCTGCTCTACTGCCCACCCTTGGCAAGCCCCTGAAGCTGTCCTTTTCAGAAGTTTTCCTTTCTGTGAAACAGGGCTCCCTCCTCCTGCCCCACAGGGTGCTCGGGGAACTCGAGGAGACATAAAGTCCAGCCTAGAGTCTGCTCTGGAGGAAGAACTCGGCAAACGATCGGAGACATAGCAGAAACAAAGGCAACAAACGGCCAGCTGACCGCAACGTATCTGATTACAAGAGGAAGGGCTAGAGAAGCGGCCCTCGCAGAGGCCAGGTGGGCGCCTCCCGAGCCAGGCCCGACCAGGATCTGGAGGGTGCAAAGCAGGTAGGTAAGGGACAAAAGGCACGTCGCTATCCTGACGTTCTGCTCAGGGCCCAGGTGCCCCAGCATCGCCTGCTCACCTACAATTATCCTGGACTGCTATTCGTGTACTGCAAATACCTTTACCCCCGACTTTCCTTTTAACCAAAGCTGCCACATTTGGCTGGACAAGTGACATGTTCTCAACGTTTAATAAAGTGAGGCCCCTATGTTGAGCACCTGAGTCTCCTCCGTCCACATTTCCCAGCTCGGTGTGCCGGTTTTACAGCACCACAGGCCCACCCTACCCAAAAGGTCACTTGGGGGGCCGCCGCGTTAAGTCCGCAAGAGTTCGGGCGCTTTAACAGCAAACCACTCCCTGACCTCACTGGAGGGAACGTCTGACCGCTTGCGCCCCAAGCCGCGGCTCACGGGCCGAGTTCGACCTTATTGTGGCTCCTTTTCCCCTCCCCCACGGCGCACGCACAGTTCAACCTGCAGACAAGTGCGCTGCGGGACACTGAGGGACAGGCAGGGCGGAAGGTTCCAGACGAGGGTACCCTGCTTGGACTCCGGCTCATCACCGGCCGCGGCGTGACCTCGGCTTGGCGGCTGAGCCCCGCACGGCCGAGGACGCTCCCCATCCAAGGGGGCACGGGCGGCTGCCTCCCACTAGCCCTAACCGCTGGACCTGCTTCTGCAGTGTTGGTGGGCGTGGGAGGAAAGCTCGTGCGCGCAGGGGGAGGAGCTGGGCCCCAAGGTCAGCGGGGGTCGAGGTGGGGCCATCGCGGGGCTGCCGAGGGTCGCGCTCGCCGCCGGCCCCCTCCGCGCGCACACTCGGGCCCGGGCCTCCGCCGGCGACCATCCCGTCCCCCGCCGTCCCGGCTGCCCCGCGCGGAGCACCGGGCCCCGATTCCCGCACTCATCTCGTCGCGGGACCAACCTTGTCGCGGGACCAACCTCGTCGCGGGGCCGATGGCTCAGGTCGCCCCAACCAGCACAGCCAACGAGTCGGGAAGGTCACTGAATGCGCAAGCGCCGCGCAGGGCCTGCCGGGAAGGCGGAAGGCGCGGCGGCGCCCCAAAGCCCGAACGCTTCCCAGGCCGCGACTGCGCACCACAGCGCCCCCAGCGGCCGCGCCGATGCCGCAAGCTTGGAGGCCGAGCTCGGGGGCGGGGCTCCGGGTGGGAGTCAAAAACGGGGACAAACCGTCGGGATTCGTCCGTTCGTCCGGGACGCGGGGCTGTCAGGGCTGAAACCGGGAAGGGCCTGGACAAAGGGGACGAGTTGGTCAACCTGAAAAAGGACCACCTTTATTTGCTAAGTTAAAACTCGAGAAGTTGAGTCCCCCATCTCTGTGGTTTTCTTGCCTTTTTTCTTCGTACTCTTAACATTTTTGCTCTGTATATTTTAATGCGTCTATTCCGTATCTAGTAATTCTACTCAGTAGCCAATATAAGGGCTTCCACAGGGGCTCCAGACATTAGTTCTAACAGACACAGGCTTCAGAAACAACCGCGCCTGGCTGGTGTGGCTCAGTGGACCGAGCCGCCGCCTGCCAACCAAAGGGTCCCGGATTCTATTCCCAGGTGGAGCACATGCGTGGGTTGTGGGCCGGGGCCCCAGTAGGGGGCCCACGAGATGCGACCACACATTGACGTTTTTCTCCCTTTGTCTCCCTCCCTTCCCCCTCTCTAAAAATAAAAAAAATACAAATATTTTATTTTTTTTTAAATTACTGAACTCTAAAATGGTTTATACGAAACCATTCAGAAACAGAGACAAAAGAGTTCAGAGAGAGGATACAGCAAGAAAGTCCATCATACGTATAATTGGAGTCTTAGAAGGAAATGAGAGACGGGAAAGTATTAGAAGAGGAAAATGGCTGAGAATTTTCCAGAAGTGATGAAGGAAAAATCACACCAAAGATTAAAAAGGCTTTATGGATGCCAAACAGACAGGTAAATGAAAATAAATCAATACCTTGAAAACTAAAGTAAAAGGAAAAAAATTCTTAACATAATTGCCAATCTAGAATTCAGTGCATAAGGAAATTAACCTTCAGTGAAGAAGGTGAAATGACATTTCAGACAAACAGGGTCTGAGAGAATAATCACCAGCAGATCCACGGGAGGAATAAAAAGAAAGAAAGAAAGAAAAGTCAGCATTTATTATTCAGGCAAAAGTAAATGAGCTCTGATGGAAGGGTGGTGATGGGGGAAAGAAGATCAATGACCAATGTCCTGCTTCCAAGAGAAAAAAGCTTATGATTAAATGAAGATGTATGCAAAACTTGGAAGGCTTGCCATTTTAGGGTAGTGGTACTCCAAGTGTGGTTTGGGGCTTTCCAAGACCCCCAGGGGGTCAAAATTATTTTCATAATAATGGTAATATGTTAATTGTCTTTTTCAGTAACATTTTCCACGAGCGTATGGTGGAGTTTTCTAGAGGCCGTGAGACTTGTGACGTCACAAGAAAGTGAATATAGAAACAGGTACGAGAATCCAGCTGTCTCCCAGGAAGGCAGATGTTAAGTGGTCTTCGACAATGTAAAAATGTCAGTCTACTCACACAGAAAAAATATTTTATTTCTTTTTTAGATTTTATTTATTTATTTTTAGAGAGAGGGAAAGGAAGGGAGAGAGGAAAAGTAACATTGATATGTTCTGGCAAAGATGGAGGCGTAGGTAGATGCACCTTGTCTCCTTGCACAACCAAAAGAAGGACAACGGCAAATGTAAACACAAAAAATAACCAGAACTGCCAGAAAATCCAACTGTATGGAAGTCCCACAACCAAGGAGTTAAAGAAGAAATATTCCTTCAGACGGGTGGGAAGGGCGGGGACACCAGCTGGGCGGAGAGGATGTGCGGCAAGGCGGCAGCTGGCAGACCAGGCTGCCCCACTTTTGCGTGCCGATAAACCGAGAGAAACAACTGGGGAGCGAGAGAGACCGCACAACCCAGGGTTCCAGTGTGGAAAAAGAAGGCCTCAAAACCTCTACTGGTAAAAATCTGTGGAGTTTGCGGTGGTGGGAAAAACTGCCAGTCTCACAGGGGAGCTCATGTGAGAGACCCACAGGGTCCTAGAAGGCACACAAACCCACCCACCCAGGAATCAGCACCAGAAGGGCTCAATTTGCTTGTGGGTGGCAGGGGAAGCGACTGAGAACCATAGAGAGTGGAGCAAGTGGCCTCGTTCCCTCTTGGACCCCCTCCCTCCCTCACAGCGCTGCAAGGCAGTGGTGTGGTTGTCCCACCCTGGCGAATACCTAAGGCTCCGCCCCTCACTACATGATAGGCATGCTGAGACAAAAAACAAAAACACAAATATGGCCCAAACCGGAAGAACAGATCAAAACTCTAAAAATAGAACTAAATGATAAAGAGATAGCTAACCTAACAGATGCAGCATTCAAAACACTAGTAACCTGGATGCTTACAGAAATGGTGGAGTATGGTCACAAAGTAGGGGAAAAAGTGAAGGCTATGCAAAGTGAAATAAAGTAAAATATACAGGGAACCAACAGTGAAGGGAAGGAAACCGGGACTTGAATCAACGATTTGGAGCAGAAAGAAGAAATAAACATTCAACCAGAACAAAATGAAGAAACCAGAATTCAAAAAAATGAGGAGAGGCTTAGGAACCTCTGGGACAACTTTAAACGCTCCAACATCTGAATCAGAGGGCTGCCAGAAGAAGAGGAAGAGCAAGAAATTGAAAACTTATTTGAAAAAATAATGAAGGAGAACTTCCCCAATCTGGCAAAGGAAATAGACTTCCAGGAAGTCCAGGAAGCTCAGAGAGTCCCAAAGAAGTTGGACCCAAGGAAGCACACACCAAGGCACATCATCATTGCATTACCCAAGATGAAAGATAAGGAGAGAATCTTAAAAGCAGCAAGAGAAAAACAGACAGTTCCCTACAAAGGAGTTTGCATAAGGCTATGAGCTGATTTCTCAAAAGAAACCTTTCAGGCAAGAAAGGGCTGGAAAGAAGTATTCAAAATCATAAAAGGCAAGGGCCTACATCCAAGATTACTCTGTCCGGCAAAGCTATTGTTCAGAATGGAAGGGCTGACAAAGTGCTTCCCAAATAAGGTAAAGTTAAAGGAGTTCATCATCACCAAATCCTTATTAAATTAAATATTAAAGGGACTAATCTAAGAAAAAGAAGATCGAAACTATGAAGAGTAAAATGACAACAGACTCACAACTATCAACAACTGAACCTAAAACAATAAAAACAAAAACAAGTGAACAACTAGAACAGGAACAGAGTCACGGAAATGGAGATCACATGGAGGGTTATCAGCGGAGGGTGGAGGGTTATCAGCGGAGGGTGGAGGGTGGAGAATGGGGGAACAGGGAATAAGGAGCATAAATGGTAGGCACAAAATAGATAGGAGGAGGTTAAGAATAGTATGGGAAAAGGAGAAGCCAAAGAAGTTATATGTACAACCCATGGACATGAACTGGAAGTGGGGGGAATGCTGGTAGGATGGGGTGCGGGGGGAGGGCAGAGGGGAATAAAAGGGAGAAAAAAATGGAACTGTAATAGCATAATCAATAAAATATATTTTCAAGAAAAAGAAACATCGATACGCGAGAAACAACCACCTGTTGCCTCTCACACGCCCCCAGCATGGAACCTGGCCCGCAACCCAGGCATGTGCCCTGACTGGGAATCAAACCTGTGACCTTCAGGTTCACAGGCCGGTACTCAATCCACTGAGCCACACCAGCCAGGGCAAAAAAAATTTTTTAAATATAGTTACTTTTCATAAAAATATTGTCTTTAACATCATGTGGTTTTATTATTTTAAAATGAATTAAAAAGTAAAGGAAAAAATCCACCATTTTTCAACTGTAATCCCTAATAAGGTAGATGTTACTCACATAAATATAAACTCTTCAGGGTCTCCAATTATTTTAAACAGTGTAAAGGGGTCCTGAGACAAGGGCCAGGTCTGAGAACAACTGTTGTAGAACAAGAACGTTTCAGACTTAAAATGTGTTAGAAAACTGCTGAGGACAACAAACATTTAGGCAAAACTTGAAGGGCATCATTGTAGCTATTTCAAAACAAAGCTTTTGAACTTCAAACGTGATTTGAGATCAACAGATTTTAGTTGCAAATCCAACACATCCTATGAAAAACACATCTTCAAAGAAAACAATGTTTAAAAATGCCCCGCCCCAGCACATTTATTCAAAGTGCACATGCTGCATTTTGTGGTTGAGGTCAGCAAAGACACGAAGGCACTTGGAGCTTGGCTTCTCTTGCTTGTTGGGAAGTGCTGCTTTGGCATCAGCGGCAACTGAAATTGCCCTCACCTGTTTTCCCTCTTCGTCTGCAGCTCATGCTGCTCTGGGAATGCAAATGTGCAAAACCTCCAAGGCAGCAGGTCTTCTGCAGCCTTCCCACCTGCTCTGGCCTAGCTGTCTGCCAGCGTGTGGAGAACTGTTAATGCGTCTCTTTCCTAACTGAGCTTTAGACAGGAATGCAAGAGGAGCTGGGGTATGTGTGGAGCACTGAGACCTACTAAACCAAAGGAAGGGAGCTGAGAGCAGGTCAGGCTGCGAGGACACAGAATGCTAACCTGTGTTTAGCCAGGCAAATGGCAATTAAATGAGAAAAAAAATCTCCAAACTGAAGAATCATCAACACGCTGTCCTTAAACAGTAGTTAAAAACGCAAAGGTCAAGAGGACGGAAGGAGGTGGTAACCCTAAAGCATCAATGAACATAGAAAAAGCCCTCAAGAAAATGTATGAAATGAACCCTTCTCAGAAAAAAAGCGACTTCTACTTAAGAACATATTCATTGTGTCATTAGCAAAGGACAACAGCCAGTGGGAACAGTAACATACCAGGAAACACAAATGTCAGCCGGTTTCAGAGTCGTTGGAAGTGGTTTCAAAGTAGTCTGTGAAATCTGGAACGTGCGCTGGACTTCACATAAAGTATGAAGTTGAAGTAGTTTCAAATCAATGCTGCAGTATTTGGAATAGTCAGGATACGTGTCCCAGAGCTCATAATAGTGGGGTAGCCAAAAAGTCCATTTTTGGGGGGGTGGAGAGGGTGATAAAATAAAAGACACATTTTCCATTTTCACCAATAACTTCATTGATTTGGATATTTTGAGCAGACCGGCTATCTCCCGAGTGGTGTAACGTTGATTGTTCTCAATGTCTCGATTTGATTGCTATCAACTTCAGGTGGCCTACCCGACCATGGAGCATCATCCAGCAAATCTCCAGCATGAAACTTTGCAAACCACGTTTGATGCATTTGGTCAGTCAGAAACCTCCTCCGTTTGCTGCACAAATCTTTTTTTTTTTGCACCTGTCGTGGTTTTTTACTTTTCTTGAAATAATAGAGCATAATATGCTGAAAATGTGTATTTTCTTCCATCTTCAATATTAAAATGCCTATACAAAAATTCACATTTTGATGTTTTTAAAAAATGTATGCTGCTATGACAGCTGTCACAATACAATGTAACAAAATTGTTTTGAATGCAGTTAAAGACAACTAAGTGCTACTAGAAACATCATACGGAAAAACAAACATTTTGGCCAATCCAATATAAGTTAGTGTCATAGCCAGGATTTGGACCTGAGACTTTCAGCTGGGTACCATACTGGGCTAATTTTTTTTTTTTTTTTTTTTTTTTTTTGCGAGACACCAATTGGTCGAACCTGCTTAGTCTGATTTATGTTACAGTTTCTCGACCTAATCTATTTGGACATTTTGGGGGCATATTCCAGCCCTTAACTGATGGGACTTCACATTGTTGGTCCCAGTACGGATTCTTTCACATGGCTCCTTCCTGAGAGCCCCGCACTGTGCCAGGCAGTGCACTGGGCACCAACAGCACGATGGTGGGCCGGCAGTCGCCTCCCTTCTGTGTACCTTAGCTGGGTTTTCCCTCTGCCGCTTCCTTCAGGTTGTTACCTAGGGTTCTGTCCTCCACCTTCCTTCACTCGTTTAGAGCCTGGTCTGGACTATTTCGGTGGCCCTGCGGTTTTAACCACCATCTGTTTGCTGACGACCTCCAGATCTGCGCCTCTCACCACCCGTGCAGCTGTGTGTAGGGCAGTGCACCTAAGAACGCACGTGTAGGAAGGAGGAAGGTGAATTCAGTTTATTTACGTTCTAGCCCCAAAGAACTTCTTCCAGATACTCAACTCGGACATCAGAGCTGCCTGTATCCAGGCCTCTGCCCACATGCCCCGCCCTGCGCTCCACTCGGGGTCCTCTGCCGTCCGATTCTTCCCCGGCTGTCCTGCAGGCACCCACTTAGGTGTCCTTTTCTACAAGAAGCCTTCCCTGATCTTCCCCTTGCTCCTTTCTCCCACATTAGGTGCGAAGTGTTCCAGTTTTGCAGCCACGACAAGACAAGCACAAATCCCTTCCCCGCTTTGCTTTCCGCCTCCGCAGCCTGAGCTCCGAGACCGTGGTACCCCGCGGCCCTGCACCGGGCCGGGCACGCAGGCGGTGCTCGGTAAACGCTGTGGCGGCCTGAGGCCTCACGTGGCAACCCCCAGAGGGAGAGGCCGGAAACTTGAGGCCCGGTCTCCCACGTCCCGTCTGTTGATGCCTCCCCAGGGCCCAGAGGTGGGAAGGACCCCTAGGCTGCCTCTGCGGACCACAGGCCGGTGGCCCACGTGCTGGTGCGGGGGTGGGGAGCGCCAAGCTCCCGGCAGGCCTAGCGCTCTGCACGAGGCCCAGGCCGCGGGGGGAGGGCAAGGGGGCGGGGCTGCGGCGCGCTCTGATCGGAGGGCTCTGATTGGCACGCTCTGATTAGCAGGGTGGGGCCGCGAGCTCGTCGACGCGGCGTGGCGTGGCGTGCCGTGCCGCCGACGCCTGTTCCCGCCGCTCGGTCGGGCGGTTGAGGCAGCGCTGGGAGCAGGTCGCCGCCATGCTGCGCAAGCTCACCGTGGACCAGATCAACGACTGGTTCACCATCGGCAAGACCGTGACCGATGTGGAGCTGCTGGGCTCGCCGCCCGCCTTCCCTGCGGAGGCAGCCAGGGACGAGGCCCAGCGCGGCGACGGGGCCCCTGCGGCCGGCCCTGCTGCCCCGGCCCCCGCCCAGGCGCAGGCGCGCCAGGCGGCCTTGGGGAGGTAGGAGGCCGGGCAAGGCTGAGGGTGGGTGCGGGGCTCGGACCCCTGGCCTTGGGCCGGGGTGACGCCTGGGCGTCCCTAGGCGGGCGCACCGCGGACAGGGCCCCTCCCGCCGCCTACGCCAGGCTCGCCCCTCCCGACCAGGCGCCGAGTTCGAGTTTCTTGTTAACAGACTTTCTTGGGGCAGTTGAGGGTGACCGAAACCGGCGCGCGGTACCGAGGGCCGGGCACGCCGTCCTCCCCCAGCGCTTCCCCCGTCGTCAGCGTTTTGCTGTAGTGTGCAGCGTTTGTTACAGCTGGCGAATCCGGGTGGCTGCGCCGTCAGTAACGGAGGTCCGTGGCCAAGGCGAGGGTCACTGTCGGTGCTGGGGCGACGGCCTGTGCCCACCGTTGGCATCATACGCAGTAGCTGCACTGCCCGAAAGACTCTCCTACTCTGCCTAGGCATCCTCCTCCTCCGCGGCAAAGACCGGTCTTCTTAAATAGCGCTGTTTCGCGTGTTCCAGAATGTCTCGTGGTTGGAACCACAGGTATGCAGCCTTTCCACCGTGGCAGCTCCCACTTAGCAACCGGCGTTTAAGGGTTCTCGGCGTCTTTCCGTGGCCTGGCGGCTATCGCATTGGCCAGAAAGTCCAGTACGTTTCTCCCTAGGATGGCTCTCGTAGTGCTCGGTTGTCTTTAACTTCATTAGAAATAGACTTTATTGTGACAGCTGTCATATCAGCGTGCGTTAAAAAAAAACAACCCTCAAAACTGGTGAACTTTTGTGTAGCTATTTTAATATTGAAGGTGGAAGAAGGTATGCAACATTTTCGGCGTCTTATGGTTTGTTATTTTAAGAAAGGTAAAAACGCAACAAAAGCAAAAAAAAAAAAAAAAAAAAGAAAGGAAGATTTGTGCAGTGTATGGAGAAGGTGCTGTGACTGATTGAACGGACCAGAAGTGGTTTGCAAAGTTTCTTGGTACTACTGACGTTTTGGCCAAATAATTCTTTGCTGTGGGGCTGTCTTATGCATTGGAAGGTGTTTAGCAGCACCCCTGGCCTCTACCCACCAGAGGCCAATAGCGGGAGACAGCCGACATACTCAGAATATTCAAGTCAATAAAATTATTGGTGAAAATGAAAGATGTGTCTTTTACGGAAAAAAGTAGCGGACTTTTTGGCCAACACAATACTTTTTCTTTAAGCGCTCAGTAATATTCCACGTCTGGATTTACCACAGTCTGTTTGTCCATCACCTACTGAAGGATGTGGGGGCTTCCAGGTTTCGGCAATTAGGAATGAAGCTGCTGTAAGCATCCATGGGCAGGTGTTTTTTGGGGTCAAAAGTTTTGAGTGCAATTGGGTAAATACCAAGGAGCGGGCATGCTGGCTGTTCAGTTTTATTAACGCTCCGCCCCCCACTAATATTTGGCTTACGTACAGCAGCTGCTGCCAGTTAACCTGCTCATGTGGTTTTGGGATAAATAACAAGGCAAGAGGACACCTGTTCTTAGAAGACCCGGCTCCGGGGAGCAGAGCACCCGCTCGCTCCGTGGGGGCCGGTGTGGGGCGCCTCTGGCTGGGGCATCTGCGCCCGATCAGCCCCGCCCCCCAAGCTCAACACCCTGTGCAGTTGAGAGAGTGGCTTTTGTCTGTTAATTTTGTTACGTTGATGTTGTTTGTTGCTCTATCTGATTTAGTGGGTCCGGTTTTCATGGCTCATTTCAAGCCTTTGCAGAGTCCAGTGCAACTTGGGATCTTTGGTAAATTTGTTTCCTGGAGGCTGGGAGGGGACAAAGAGACCCTTGTGAGCTTGAGAGTGGCTGTTTTGTTCATGTATTTGTACCCTTTGTTTCCTTGGGTTACTCTTAACGGGCCCCTAGGCACCCCCCCCCCATGCCCCGACAAGCCCGCTCCCCAGACTTGGCAGGACAGAGCGTAGTTGCTTTTGAAGAACTCATTGTGGTGTGATACTGGAAGTAAATTATTAACCTTGTCAGATTCCAAAAGTGTAGATTTAAATGTCCTTTTAACTACTGACGACCAGTTTTTAAAATTTCCAGTTCTTATGGACTTCTGTAAAATCAATGCAAATGATTTTACAGAGTAATGAAAAGACAAAATGCACGTCCCTTTTTAAAAACCATTACAGTCAGCGTAGGCAAAATTACTTTGTAAAACTGCCATGAGAGTTTCAACTTCTGTAGTTAACTAGTGGCAGGCAAACAAGTTGACACCTGTCTGTCTCTGAGTAGTCCTCCTGGACCCTTGATGTGAGGGTGGCCAGTGACCTGGTCTGTGAAAGAATTCACCAGAGAAGAAAATTCAGAGAACAAAGTTTTCTTTTTTACTTTCCCAAGAGAAGGGCTGGGTGGGGAGAAGTGCACCGGCTCCGTGGGGTGGGGGCGGCGAGTGTTTGTTGGATCAAGATGGGGCGGGGGTTGTAGCCGGGTAACCATGGCAGGTAGTTGTATATCAGGAGGTTTCAGGCTGATGGGTTCAGAGCTCCGGTCTGACGTGTCCTGTCTGTAAGTTTTAAAGCACCCGTGGGCGATGCTTTCAGCAACCTTCGCAGTCCTGAGACTGGGGGCTCAGAGGAACGGCAGCTCACTGTGCCCGACGGGCTTGGGGGAGGGAGCGCCAGCCCGGTGGAGAGGTCCTGAGAGGCTTTTTTGTCCTCCCTCCTGACGCCTGCGGGTGTGGTGCCAGAGGTTCTGGCACATGGTAGGCACACAGTTCCCTACAGCGATAGTATTTAGTCCTCGAAACAGCCCCTTGAGGTTGATGGCACTTTTGCTTCTAGGTGAGAAAGAAGACGGTGGCGAAGTGGCCGGCTTAACTTCCTGTAGTAAATGGTCAGGAGGCAGAATGACCCTCCCCCAGTTGTCCCTGGACCTCGCGAATGCGCGACTCAGCACAGGGGCCTTGCAGGTGCAACCGAGGTTACAGACCCTGCGGTAGGGAGCTCGCCTGGACTACCCAGAGGCGGCCTCCCCTTCCGCAGCCCCCCGCGCTGGCTGCGTCTCCTGAGACGCTGGCCTTCGTCTTTTCCGTGGACCCACATCGTGACTCTTCCTGGGCCCAGCTCGCTTTCTTCTGTTTGCGGGCAAACGTCGCCGTGATTTCCTTGGCAGCCCCTTGACCTCTGGCTCCTTTCTCTTTGCCGTGACACTCAGTGGGTCACTGGTGTGCGTTTCTGTTTTCTCCTCGCCCTGTTTTCCGGGCCTTACTGACGAGCTCTGCGCTGTGATGGCTGGCTTCCTAGCACCCGGGACACGGCTGTTGTCTGTGCTGTGGCCTGGATGCTGGCGAGGGCGGGGGTGCAGCAGAGGGCAGGGTGGGCCAGCGCCGGCGCAGGGTGCCCCGACCAGGGCATCAGTGTCCGCGGCTCTCCAGCACTCGAGCCCCCGCCCTGCCTGTTGGATGTGGAGTTGGGCAGGGGATGTCCGCGGATCCGTGTGCTGCCACCCAGCCAGCTTCCGGCAGACAGCCTCCCTCCTCTGCCTGACCGGCGTGCAGCTCTCTCGCCACGGAGACTTTGTCCGAGTCCGGCCTCACAGAGTGGCTCTCATCACCTCGGCCCGCGTTCAGTCACCTTCCTTCGCTCTCAACTGGGGTCAACCAGTTTCCTGGGCCTGGGGTGTGCTCCTTGTAGGGTTACCCACGTTATTTTTCTGTCCCGTCTCCCGAGAGTGCTAGATCGATGCGGAGCCCACCTGTCGTTGTGATTACGGTGGCTCCCTGCTTCGTGTCCCACAGTTAGAGTGAGCAAGTGCGTCGTCTCGAGTGAATTGCAGCCTCATGAGGGTGTTTTGTGTGGAAGATGTTTATAGCACAGGCTGTGAAACAAAGTAGGTCAGCTTCTGTCAGGTTCTCGTCATGGTTTCAGGCTGCATCTTGTTAACTGAACGGTAGAGTTTTACGAGAGTCGACATGAAACAAGACTGCGTCATTCATAATGTGCGAGTGTGTGTAAAATTGTAAGGTGTGTAAAGGAAGAACCTAAGAAGAATCTGGAAAGATAAAGCTTTGGAATCTCGAAGGGCAGGCCAGGAGCCAGGCACCGCTGCCAGGTGCTCCCAGGAGGGGCCCTGAGCCCGTGCTCAGCAGCGCCGTCTGACGGCCCTGGAACGGGGCCTTGCTGCAAGGGGACGGGCGTCCTTCTGTTTTCCCCTTGGCTTCTGAAATGGAAGATTCTGGATTATTGGCGGTTCTTTTTTGGCTATTAAAGATGCAGTTAATGTTTGAGGAGAAACTACGATGTTAAATATTTCCCCAGCATTACACTGTCTTTAAACTACTTTAATTGAAATACACTGATGTGTACACTTGTAAAGTCAAGGCTCCCGTCTCCGTTGGTGGCGCATCTTTTGACTTGCAGGGCCACTTCTGTGCTCCTGTCATGTGCACAGACGCGTTTTTTCCCGTCATCTTTCATCTTTCCAGACTGTTCGTAAGTTTTCGGTTACAATTTAAGTTTACTAACCCTTTCCTTTTTGACGTTCTCTTTTTTGTATTTTTGTGTGAGAAGGCTTCTCCTCTCTTAAAGTTTTAACACACAGAGCAATATTAGCTTTCTAGGCTTAAATGTGGAGGTGCCTGGGCGTTGGCTTGGAATTGACGTGAGGTTGGCGTGGGACCGGTGTGCGGTGTGGCGGTCGGACTCTCGTCCCCAGATCGGGGCGGATATTCAGAGTACATGGGCACTGCTCCAGCCGGGAGGTTGCCGGGTCCTCGTGGTAACGGGTGTGTCCTGGGCACCTGGACCTTGGGAGCGTGGCGCTGGCTGACCCCGCTGGGAGCTCAGCTGGCCAAGCATGTTCATGCCTAGGTCGCTGTCGTCGGCCTGTGGGCCGTAGTGTCAGGTCTCCCCGGGCTCCAGAGCCTTCGTGGTGCCCCCGGACTGCCCTGCACGGAACCTCCTGGAGCTCAGCTCCGCAACTCGACGCTGAGACTTCCCGGGTTGGTCCTTCATTGCCCTACTCAGCCTCGCGCTTCCTGTATCTGCTTCTGTCCACCTGCCTCCTGGGCGCTGCAGTGAGAGGACAGGGGACAAGACAGGGGGAGGGAGGGAGGAGGCTGGTCCTGTCTCTCAGCTCCTGCTGCCGCTGGAGGGTGGAGAAGGCAGGAACCCCCCTCAGACTGGGGACTGCCCCGTTGCGAGCATTTGGAGCCCCTTCCCTGCTCCTGAGGCACAGTGCCCGGGTGGGGGTGCTGGCTAGGACGCACTGACACTGGGGGCAGCCACCTCACTGCTGGCTGCTGGTGCCTGCCCCTTGGTCCTTCCCAGCCAGCCTGTCCTCAGAGAAAGGCTGGGAGGTCTGTCCCCATTCTGTGGACACACAGGTGTGTGTCCCTACCTGAGCGCACAGACCCAGCACCTAGCAACCAGCCTTGACTCCTCTCTCGGCTTTTCATATCCAGGTCTGATGAGTCCACAGTCCGTGGGCACCAGCTCCCCACTGCCACGCTCAGTCTGAGCCACGGGGACCCTCCCTATCCCTAATGGCAGCCTATAGGTGGTCTTCCTGCTTCTGATGCCAGTGCCCCGTCACCCCACCCCTCGCGGGTCAGAGCCCTCCGTTACAATAGGACCCAGGCTGTCTGACTCCTCCCCGCCCAGACCACCTCACCGTGAGCAAAAGCCAGCATCGCCATTGTCAGCGCCTGCCCGGCCCGCGCTCCCTGGCTCCTGCCGGGGCCCCTCGCCCTCTGCGCCCTGCAGGCTCCCACCGCGGGCGCCTGAGGGGGCCTCTGCTTCCCGTGTCCCCTTGCAGGCCCACGCGGCCCTGCTCCTCTTTCCTCTTGGACGTTGCTTCGTGTCCCCGTACATCCCGTTGACGCCGCCTCCCCCCCGCGCCACGACCTCCGACGGCCACACGGGTCTCTGGAGACCCGTCGCTGTCTAGCGCACCTGCTTTACCTCGCCCCCCAGCCGGCCCGCAGGCCCCGCCGGGGCAGGGTGCGCGGGCAGCGCCGGCCGTGGCTCCCCGACGAGCACGTTGCGGGGTGGACTGATGAGCAGCGCCAGGGACGCAGCGGCCGACAGAGCCGCGGGGCAGCCGGGGCCAGGCCAGAGGCGGCTCTGACGCAGACGCGTGGCGTTAAAGCAGACTCGCGTTTCAAGGGCTGGTGTCGCCTTGTCTCTGACAGCAGTGCATTCAAGCTAGACGTTGCCATCAGAGACCTGATCAATCGTGAAGACACGTAGCTTGCGTGTCCCAGTGCAGTTGTCCTTTCCCATTGAATGTTGTGGCTGTTTGGCCTGTCAGTGTGAGGGCGTTCTTTAGGCACGAGAGAGACGAGGAACGAATAGGCCGCAGTTGGCTTGTCCCTCTGTGAGGTTTCGGGGTTCGCCGGTCACAGGCACGATGAAGGGGACCCTCCGCATCACCAGTGGGGCCCTGCGGGTCTTTCACGCCCCTTTCCGGGGGACGGCGGGGTCGTGGGGCAGGACAGGCGGGGTTGGGGGCTGTGCCTCCCTGGCTGAGATGGTGCCTTGTGCGGTTGGCGGTGGGAGATGGTCGCCCCACCAGCCAAGGCCGCGCGCATGTCACACTTGCCAGTGGTGCTCCAAGGAAGACACCACGGGGTGTGTGGGGGGCGGCGGGGCGGGAAACACTTGTCAGAGTACATGCCAGGCCTGTTTACTACCCTTCCTTGTAAGCTGAGAGTTGTTTTTTTTTGCCAATTTGAAGGATGAAAAAATGGTTTCTCATCATTTTAATTTGCATCTACTTGGCAAATGATTATAAATTGGAGTGAATTTTTATTTATTTATTGACTTTTTGCATTTCTTCTGTGACTTAATGTAAAAATACTCAAGAACTCTTCCTGCATAGAGATTTTCAACCTTTTTCATCTCATGGCACACATAAAGTAATTACTAAAGTTCTGCGGCACTCCAGAGAGCTTACTTTGTTGCTGATCTGACAGAAAGTAGGTATAATTTTGATTTATTCATACCGGATGGCTGCTGTTGTGTTGGCTCTCGTCACTTTTTAAGTTTGGCAGTCTAAGCGAAAAGAGGTCACGGCCCCTGACTAGTAGCCGGTGTTGGCGTTGTTGCAAATTCTTGCAGCGCGCTGGTAGAAGATCGCTGCTAAGCTCTGGCCAGACAGCCCAGCTGGTTAGAGCATTGTCCCTGTGTTCCGAGGCGGAGGGTTCGATCCCCGGCCAGGGCACCTACAGGAGTCAGCCAATGAAGGCATAATGAAAAAGTGGGGCAACAGATCCGTGTTTCACTCTGTCTCCCTCTCCCCCTCCCCTCACCTCCCCTGCCCCTCTCTCAAATCAATAACAAATTTACAAAAATCATTGCTGTAGCACGTGGGGATTCTTCGGCTTTTTGAACCGCCGCACTAACTTGGTGCTCTTTGCAGGCCTCTCAACCAGAAGACCGCAGACCTGGAGCACGCCAGCCGGCACGGGCAGCTCGGAGCTCAGGAGCCTGACGCGCGCGGCAGCCACCTCTCGAGCGGCCGGCCAGGTGACGGCATCGCCGACCACTGCAGATGGGATTGGGAGCTGCTCACACGCGAGAGGGCTGCACCCCTTCTTTTAGGCTGAATTTCCTGGAGTGACGTTGGTTAATACAATTATAGGTTTCAGGTGTATAATTCCATCATATTTCATCTATATATTGTGTTGCGTGCTCACCACCCCAAGTTGGGTTTCCTAAAATATTAAATTCTTAAAAAGTATAAGAAATGTAGTATTTGGCTGATAAAGAGTTCATACTGCTTGTTAATTTGGGGTTTTGGGGGCTAAATTGAAATTTTTTCTCTTTTAGATATACTTCCTAAATAGTCTGTTCTTTGGGAGACTAATAATGGTCCTGTTAGGAATTTATTTAAGAATTCTTACAGTTTTTAAAAAATAAAATTTTAAGTAGTGCATAAATATATAAAATAAAAGGTAAAAGGTCCTTTTTCATTTCCCCACAAGAGCATAGTTGTTCAGAGTTTGGTTGGAACCACTCCCTATGACGGTACAGTTTCTTTTTCTGAGCTAATTATCTTTAAAAAAATTTATACTTACTTTTCGAGAAAGGGGAAAGGAGGGAGAAAGAGAGGGAGAGGAGCATTGACCGGTTGCCTCCCGAAAGTCCTCGGCTGGGGACCTGGCCCGCAGCCCCGGCACATGCCCTGACTGGGAATTGAACCAGTGACCCTTCAGTCCGCAGGCTGGCACTCAGTCCACCACGCTACGCCGGCCAGGGCTGAGCTGATTATCTTATTTGCATCAGGCCTGATTCGCGTGCTAGAAGTCCACTTGATTTTCTTGCTCTGTGAAGGGCTACACGCTCAGACTTCCTGCCAGTCCAGCCAGGAGGCGCTTTGCTGCCTCGCTCAGTGTCACACCCTGACTGAGGGGCGGAGTCGGGTGGGAGAAGGAACTCCCTCTCCTTCCTTGGTCCTCCGTGAACCACGGTCCCTGGATAACAGCACACACTCTTACCCTCCCTGGGGCTGACCCGGGCTTCTCGACGACATAGAATGTTGGTATCTGTCATCGGTTCTGGACAGCTCTGAGCCGGTGTCTACGCCCCACCGTGTCGTTTAGCTTTGCGTTTTTTGGTTTTTATCACTGTATTCAGGTTACTTTGTCACTGTTTGTCGTTCACCTTTGCGTTCCCCCTGCATTCTTGGCCTACTGTAGACTTTGGTGTCGTGTCTTCTTGCTGTCCCCTCAGCCCTCTTCAGTCTCGTCCGCTGGCATCTGGGTGGTTGGTCTAGCGTCTCTAGGTCCTCAAGGAGGACCATGCGTCAGAACCACGCAGCACGTTGTTCCCAGACGCGGTCGTTCTGAGGACCTGCCTGCTCGGACCAGCTTTTACGTACCTAGGACGAGCCCTGCTTGTCGCCTTGGTGCTTCTCTGTGGGAAGCCGTGAGGCCTCTTAGGTGTCTGAAGGTTGGCGAGTTGACCTGGAGAGCGGAGGACATGCAGCTTCCGGAGCAGCATGGAGCAGCCACAGGTGCTGCTGCGGGAAGAAACCTGCCATCCAGCATGTCCGTCTGGGGAAGCACGTCGGGGGTACCTGTGTACTCCGGCCCTGGGCGCCCGCCCAGCCATAGCCCCGCAGCCCGGAGCACGCCAGGCGGTGCCTGCGGGGTCGCTGCCGGTGGAAGAAGCCAGGCCCCAGGTGCCTGCCGGTGACACCAAAGCGTCCTCTCTCTTGACTTGATTTGGAGTCCCATGAAGTTGCTGTCCGTGGCGTCTTGGTGCATTCAGGCTTTCCACTAGGCAGCGCCATAACCGTAGCTGTGGCTGCCCTCAGGATTCGTTCCACCGCAGCCGTACCAAGGGGTGCGCCAGGGCCGCGTGAGGTGACAGAGTGTGCACGGGAAGGCCGGCCCCTTACAGAGGTTACTGTTCCAGCTGTAATTCCATAGGCACAGGCTTTTGGAGACAAGTCTAGTCCGAAAGGCAGTTGTGCGAGGTTCAGTTTCATGGCTGCAGTCTAGATGTCGAGAAATGTTAATATGCTGTGCAGTTACAATTCATCCCGTCCTGTTTGGAGCCCTAACTGCTGAATTTTTTGGTGAGACTGCATAGTGGGGTAGCTTCGTGAACAGAAACTTGGGTGTTCCATGGTCTCCAGACTTTTCTAGTCCATGTAAAACATTTCGATGTTAATGACTGAGGGTGAAGAGGCAACGGCCCACCGACGGGCACATTCCAAGGCTTGAGCCCTTCTCGTGTCACCGGGGACTGCACTTTGCCATCATCCTGTCTTGGGGCCCATGGCCGTGGTACCTTCCCTGGCGCCTGCCTCTGGCGTGTTGCTGACGCCCAGATGAGAGGCCACACGGCTGCGAGCACGCCCGGGTGTCCTGCCGTCCCCCTGGCGCGGGCACGGAGGCGGTCTCCATCCCTGCCGGGTCGGTTCAGCGGGCCTACCTCAGGAAACGTCAGCCACCTTTGTGTGCTGTGGACGGGGAGGGCCGTGGTTTACTCAGCACAGTTAGGGCTTCTGGCCTTTTTTTGGTGAAATGTTTGTCTCTAAGTCGCAGCCTTCACGGCGCATGCGGCTAGGGTGTGCGAGGCCCCTCTGCGCCGTCGGAGGAGTGGGACTGGACCAGGGCCTCGCCGCCCAGCAGGAGCACAGTGGCTACCTTTGTGTCTTTCTGAAAGCTCGACCGCTGCTCTCCCCTGGAAGAGCTGCTCCACTCTGTTCCCACACCTGCCCGTCCCTCCATCTTCCAGCAGAGCCCAGGCCCAGAGCCCTTCCCCGCCGGGCGCCTGTGCTCACGGGCCCTGCGGATTCTCATCCTTCAGTGTGTGATGTGAAGGGCCTGCTGTTGATTGGGACATCTCCAGGATCAAGGGCAGGAAGGCGTGTCTGCTTCTCTCGTTCGTGTAAATATCTCCTCTGCCCTTGAATTTGGGGGCTGACCCGGACACCCAGTCTCCATCCAGAATCCTCAGTAATGTAATGACACGTTGGCGCCCTTAAAAGTTAGCAGCTGTTTGGCTGTGGGGTGTTGCTCATACTCCGTGTCCCGAAGGTTTTCAGTTGGGGGTGTTTCTGGCGGGGTCTGGGAGGAGGCATGGCAGCGGGGCAGACAGGAAGGCAGCGTGACTGCGCCCTAGTGGCGGAGAACAGAACGCAGTGGGAGGAGAGTGAGGTGTGATAATGGGAGGAAGGGCTGACCGGACAGAGCTCTGCAGCAGGCTGCCTGGGGCAGGATGCAGGCAGCGCCCCCTGGGGCCAGTGGCCTCTGGTGCCCCAGGAGGACACTGCACCACAGAGCAGCTGCCTCTGCTTGGAGAGGCAGCGCAGACCTGGCTTCCTCTCTGCGAGACTCAGCGAGCACGGCGTCCTGATCCACATGCAAGCAAACAGCCCTGTGTCAGTTGCTTGTTAGACTGACGGCAGACGGCAGGTACACGTGGGGAACAACGAAGGGGAGCTAAGATGGGCTTGGGCGCGTGGGTGCCAGGTGGCGAGGGCGAGGGAGGCACTGCTGGGGCAGAGGCAAGGGGCTGCAGGAAAGGACAGGTGGGCCAGGGACCGTCGTCTGCGGAGGGGACCGAGCGTGGGCCTGAACTTGGGAGAGACAGGGAGTCCGGAAGGTATTTTGGAAGTAAAATTATTCCCCACTGAAAGGTGGTATGCCATGAATGTAAATGCTCTGTCAGTTTGCCAAGCGGTGTCCAGGGGCCCAGAGTGACAGGAGGCGCTTCCTGAGGGCAGCGAGCGGGTGAGACGGGCTGAGCACCGTTGTACATCCTTTTTGGGGGGTTGCCCTTTCCCAGGCTGCCGGCACTTCGTCACTTGGGTGCAGCTGTCTGCTGCCAATTTCTTGGGGTTGCAAGGGGTGAACAGGAACGCTGAACAAACGGGGGCAGCCTGTCACCGTTTCCAGTGAGCTCTGGCTCTGTAGGCTCACTCTCTGAGTACCGTTCTCGAACTGCGAGCTCTGTGCCTCCCCAGTCGGGTCTTCAAAGGTGGTCGCTGAGCCCGCAGCGCCCCCTGGCTGTGACAGAAGGGTGGGGGAGTGCCCACTTACAGGGATGATGGACAGCATGACCAGGGAACTGGCCAAATGACCCTGCTCTCAGGGTTAGCCTGTAGAATGTGTATTTTGGTGTTTTGTGTGTGTCAGTATAAATGTGGTGTGTGTATAGATTAGAAGGAACATTGGGTCATTTGCTTTGTCTTTTTTTCTGATAAGAGGTAGCATTCTATTTGTTTGTTTTGTCTGAATCCAGGTCCAAGGCCAACTTTGCCTAAATTAAGCAACGTCACGTGCATCCCAGAGACGACTTACAAATACCCCGATCTGCCTGTAAATCGGTGTAAGGAAGAGGTAAGAGCGTTCTTGTTCCAGTGTGACTTTGCTGTTTGGGTAGATGTTGAGACCTGGTCCTTGTGGCTTACAGCCCGAGGTGACCAGGCGGGTGCCCTGGCCTGCGAGTCTGTGGCCGCAGGGGAGGGTGCCGGGCGGCGGGGGGCTCCCTTCTGCTGCACTTACCTTGTCCAGCCTCCAAACTGAGAGCTGATCGTCTAACACTTGGTCTGTCTCCGAGCCCCCCCACCCCCACCCCCCCGGCGCTCTGAGAAAACCCCTGCTCCCCACCTGGAGACCGTCTTGCTGAGGCCTCCCTGCCCCGCCCTCACCCCGCACATTAGCCCCCCGGCCCGGCAGCATCCCAGTGGGCCCTCTTCACACTTTGGCCCTGAGCGTGCTTCTGTCCAGTGGTGGCGGCCTTGGTCCGCATCAGTTTTGAGCAGGGCTGGGCCAGACCTAACAGCATGTATGCGCATTTACAGTTACTTTTTGCAGTAGTTACATGTCATCAAACGTGGCTGGAAGTAAGCTGTTGGGGCCTTTACTCACTGCGCTGGGGGAAGAAGCAGTTACAGATAAAACTGAATGTTCCACATTTGATTTTCCTTTTGCTCTAGTCAGACCCACGTGCTGTTTGTAGTGCAGACTCCGTTCGATAGTTTCGGAGGCCGGCGCCCTGAGGGGTGTCGCCGATGGCAACCTCAGCCGGCACTGAGAGCCCATACGAGTCCTGGCTGGCGGCGGGGCACCAGTGGGCAGCACATGGGACCGCGGGAGTCATTTGTCCAAACGTGTCTGAAGAGTTTCAGGTGGAATTTTAAAATCACTTGAGTGTAGTAACAGCTGTGTTTTCGTGTTTTCCTCACCAGAATTTCACGTTTCTCAGTAGACTTATTTAAAAACTTTAAAATAATAGAAATTTAGACTCAGCAAGGGATGTGGAAACCCCAGTCAATGTGTTTGCTTTTCTGCGTGAAGCAGAGACGCAGAGCCGGAGCCGGCCTGGTTTCTCACAGCGCAGCCGTTACTGGTCACGCTGGCCACGTTGCTTTAAATGTAGCAAACATACGACCTTCTTGCTCACTTTCGTGATGTTTAGGTGGTTATTAACTTTTAGAGATGAAAGGAAAATAAATTCTGAAAGTCTTCTCAAGATAAGAGTTTTTGGTTCAGGTAGTGTTTATGTCATTGTTAATTTTGCGGCAAGTTTGAAAGATGTTTTTCTCAATTCCAGGTTATTTCTTTGATAGAGAGTAATTCTGTTGTCATTATCCACGGCGCCACGGGCAGCGGCAAGAGCACTCAGCTGCCGCAGTACATCCTGGACCACCACATCCAGCGCTCTGCCGACTGCCGCATCGCCGTCACCCAGCCACGCAAGATTGGGGCCAGCAGCATGGCCAGGTGGATCAGCAGAGAGCGCGCCTGGGCTCTGGGGGGCCTGGTGGGCTACCAGGTGAGTGAGGCCGGGAGATAGCCACCCTTTCCCGCTCACACTTTATTCTATGTGCACGGACAGTAGGGTCGGATTGTTGTTACTATTTTTTAATTAAAGATTTTATTTATTTATATTTAGGGAGGAGAAGGGAGGGAGGGAGAGAAACATCAGTGTGTGGTTGCCTCTCGAGTGCCCCCTACTGGGGGCCTGGCCCGCAGCCCAGGCGTGTTCCCTGAGTGGGAATCAAACTGGCGACCCTTTGGTTCGCAGGCAGGCGCTCAGTCCACTGAGCCACCCCAGCCAGGCAAGACTATTTTCTGCAGGACATAGTTATGCTTATAGAGCAGAACTGTGGCAAAATTTATTTATTTACGTATTTATTTACATATTTTTTAAATCCTCACTTGAGGACATTTTTTCATTGCTTCTTTGAGAGGAAAGGGAAGAGAGAAACATTGATTCGAGAGAGAAGGATCGATTGGTTGCCTCCCATACATGCCTGACGCAGAGATTGCTCATGCCCCCATGTACCCCAGCCGGGGACTGAACCTGAAACCTAAGCATGTGTCCTGACCAGGAATCGAACCTGCAGCCTTTTGGTTAGGGGACGATGCACCAACCAAGTGAGCCACACTGGCCTGGGCAGAGCTGTGGCATAATTTAAAAAATAATAAAACTGAATTTCTTGAAAATAATTCTAGCCCTGGCCGGTGTGGCTCAGTGGATTGAGTGCCGCCTTGCAAACTGAAAGGTCACCAGTTTGACTCCTGGCCAGGGCACAGGCCTGTGTTGTAGGTCAGGTCCCCGTTCGGGGGTGTGCGAGAGGAAACAAATCTATGTATCTCACACACATTGATGTTTCCCTCTGTTTTTCCCTTCCTTCCCCTCTCTTTAGAAGTAAATAAAATCTTAAAAAACATAAAAAGTAACTTTAAATTCCTTCCCGGTTGACTAGGAAAGAACTGAGAATACTCAGATTCATGCTTTTTATAATTTAAACCTTTTAATTATATTTTTGTATGTATCTTCATACGTAATTATCTTACTGTAAAAATGATATAGGCAGTATGATTAGATAAGCCCCTCCCACCCAAAAAGGAAAAAATTAACTGAACTTAAGCTTTGATTTAAACCGTGTATTTTTTGTGATCTTCAGAGGTACTTTGTTCTCTTTCCTACCCTCATGATAAAGTGGACATAGCCTTTCTGGGGGGTTCAGTGCAGCCACTGAAACCTAAGCCGCGCCCCCCGCCCGCGCCCCGCTTGTAGGTCAGCCTGGAGAAAACTGCCACAGAGGACACCAGGCTGGTTTACATGACGACCGGGGTCCTGCTTCAGAAAGTCGTCAGTGCCAAGAGTCTGACGGAGTTCACCCACATCTTCATCGATGAGGTGGGTGGTCGTGGGTGCCTGGGGTTTCGTCCCTGTGTGTGTGCAGGGCGGGGCCTTGGGTCCCAACGGAAGGCAGGACCACCTGGGGCCCCGGGGAGGAGCCGGGTCGAGTCAGGTCAGAACTCCCGGGCGTGGAGGTCGTGGCACCGAAACGCTGAGGAGAGGCCACTCTGGGACCTTCGGCAATGAGCACCGTTTTCTTCCCCAAGTGCGACACCGAGTGCCTGTGCTGAGGACGTGTTCTGGGTGGGAGAAGTGAGAACTTCCAGTGGCGTTCCGTTAGCATTTCCAGCAGCTGCACTCCAGCCACTGGCGTGTCCTCCTTGCCTCTGTTCCTCTTCTCCACACTTCCGCAGGACCCAGGGAGGTGGGGGGCACTTGGAATGGTGGCCCTGAATGCAGTCACTGGGCCTGTCACACCATGAAGAGACCTCCTGCTTTCACACACAGCTACTGGTCTCTCCACTGTGGCAGAACAGTGTCCCACAGTAGAATGACTGTCCCCTTGTGTGCCCACGTGTCTTAAGTGATAGGAAAATAAGCCCATGTCCCGGCCCTTCCCTGTCAGTTGGCCCTAGGTGCGCGGGCCAGGTGGCCAGAGTGGCTGGGCGACCCTAGGTCCTGGGGCTGGCACACAGCCTGGAAGCTTCTGTGCGAGGAGGTCACAGGCAGCCGCCCCCCACCCCCCACCCCTCCCGCCACCGAGGGCCCTGCAGCTCTCCTGACTGAGCCGGCTCCTGCAGGGTGGCCCTTTCCCCGGGACCTGGAGCCCCCCGCCCCGCACCCCTGAGGCCTGGGACGTGTGCCCCAGGCAGGGCACTGCTGCCCCAGCACAGCTTCTGTCCTGCACTCACTTGCTGAAGTGACAGGGTGACCTGTGATCCACAGAGGTGTGACGTTCGTCTGTGGTTCTCCGTGCTGGGGACAGGTGGGGAGGACGTTGGTTGTCACAGTGACCTGGGGCACTGTTGGCATTGAGTGGGCAGGCCAACAATGCTGAACATCCCTTACCCAAAAACCAGTAGGGTCCCAAAGAGAAGTGGTAGGGGGACGGGGGACTCGCACGGCCTCTTTTGGGCCCTCTGGTTTGTAGGTCCATGGTCTCTGCTTCCTCTCAGCTAGGACCGGCTCCAGGAGCAACCCCAGCCCCCAAGGAAGTCATTTAGCAGAGAGAGCTGACCCGCCACTGACACCCTGCCCTGCCCATCCCGCAGCGGGTGCGTGCTACCGGTGCCATGTGGGCGCCCCTTTGTTTTGCAGGTCCACGAGCGAACTGAAGAGATGGATTTCCTACTGCTGGTAGTCCGCAAACTTTTAAGAACAAATTCACGTTTTGTGAAGGTAAATCTGATTTCATGAGCAACAGAAACATTCAGGGTTCAGGTTTACTTCTCAGTTTTGTTTCTCTTTGCTTTAACGGAAACAGCGGCTTTGTAAGCTCGGCTGTGCGCAGCGCTCCACGTCTGGTTAGCAGGCTGGCAGCGGGGCCCGCCCCTAGGGTCAGAGTGCGGGTTATTTTTTGATTATCATGTTGCATCGAATTGTGACGCTTCCCCCAGCCTGTAGAAGACGACCCGGTGAAAGCCGATGGCAGCGAAATGCTGGGGTCAGAGTGGCGCAGACTAAGGCACGCGGATGTGCCTGTGGTCTGGGCCGTGAAGATACGCACTGGAGTGCGTGGAAGTCGGGGAGCAGTTGGGCGCGCTGCTGTTGTAGGACCTTAAATGGGAGTTCACTGGGGGTTCCTGGGAGTGGTAGACACTGTTCACATCTCACCTAAACGAACAGGAGGCCGGAGCCAGGCCAGAACGGCGGCAGGTTTTCATGTGCGGTCTGGACACAGGTCCACCCAGCTGTGCCGGCAGCAGGCCTTCTGGAAACAGCATCGTGCAGAGGAGCGACGACTGGACTGTTCTGTCACTTACAAAGGGGCGCGGAAGGACTCGCCGTCTGTGGGGAACAAGGGCTTTCGAAGCTGTACAGTAGTTGTCTTCAGGTGTTTCTCCTGTTTCTTCGTTTAGGGACACCACTTCTCTCCCCAGTCCCAGGGCGGGAGGCGTCAACCTTAGGTGCCTCAGCTGGCAGGGCTAGCGAACGCAGCTGCCCTTTGCCGCGCACTCCCGCCCTCCTCGAGGGGCTGGGCGATGAGGAGGGAATTTACACCGACCACCGCGTCCCGCTCCGGGTTTTAACTCAGATGACGTTAAAGACTGTCCAAGTCGGGCATTTTTTCATTGTCATTTTTAAGACCTTTTTTGCACTTGGTTATAGTTTGGGTTTTTTCCTAACGTAATGACTTGACTGTTCTTTTCCTAAGATAATGACTTGGTCATGTTTTTTGGTCGTGGATTTTTTGAAAAACCAGCACGCTGCTGACTGGTGGCCAGGGATCGGACGCCCGCTGCATAAGCGGTAGGGACGGCCTGTTGGCCCCGGCATTCTCGTGGTTCATTTGGAGACATGGCGCACAGCGTTTTTCTAAATACGGGGCCTCTATGGGGTGCAGGGAGTTGGGCCAAGAAATTAGAAGTCAGGTTGTACATGGTTTTGTAATTTTTTTTTGTTTTAAAGGCAGGTTTTTTTTTTTTTAAGATTTTATTTATTTTTAGAGAGAGGGGAAAGGAGGGAGAAAGAGAGGGAGAGAAACATCAGTGTGTGGTTGCCTCTTGTACGCCCCCAACTGGAGACATGACCTGCAATGCAGACACGTGCCCCAACTGGGAATCGAACCAGAGACCCTTTGGTTTGCAGGCCAGCGCTCAATCCTCTGAGCCATCCCAGCCATGGTGGTTTTGCAATTCTTTTGAAACTTTCAAAAATTCCTTTTCTTAAATTACTTTGTAAAAAGAGAGTTGCTGCCAGAGACCCAGGTGCAGGAGTGCGGATAGGCGGGCCTTCGCGGGGATGTGGGAGCCCCCGGCTCCGTCCTCCCTGCGGCCCCGACCCTGTGCTTGCAGCCGGCTGAGCTCCCGGCGGGGCCCCTGGACAGGCGGGTGTCTTGGGCAGCTGCCGGCTGACCTGAGGGGAAGTGAGGGCTGCCGGGCCTGAGGCAGTGCTGGCCGTGCCCCTCCAGCTGCCCAGGCTTGGCCTCGCATTCACACCGCCTGCCGTGAGGGGGTGCGGCCCTTGGGGCTGCTCCAACACCCCCGTTGCGTCTGGGGGCCTTTTTTCTGTCGAGATGAGTCACCTCAGTGAGTTCTGGTCAGTGTGGTTTCTACCATTTGTATCGAACGTCAAAGGGAAAAAATAGAGGTTTACCCAAGAACCGTATTTCACCTTTCCGCTGGGACCGACGTGACAGGATGCTGACTGCCAGATGCACCAGGGAGGCGGCCATCACCAGGTAGCTCTGCTCATCCCTGCTGGCGTTCAGATGCTGGAGAGTGCCCCGCGTGGCGGGCTGTGGGACTCCAAGGACATCAGCGTCACTGCCGCGCACTTGCTTCTGGCGGGCTGAGCCCCGCGGTCCACCAGGCCTGGGCGGGCTCCTCTCGGCTGCTGCCCAGCCGCCTTCCTCTTTGCAGTTTTGCACCCTCCTTTCTCTGGAAGCAGCATCTAGCTGCTCACTCTGTTTTTTTGCTGGTTTCTGATACAAAGTTTCCCTTTAGGGAAGCGGTTACAGCTTTGTGGGGAGTATGTAGCTTCTCCCTTGATGAGATAATTGAAGAGAAACAGTAAAAGTTTGCATCTCTGAGTACCCTGTAAACTGCAGGAACCTGTGTCACGCTGGAGGTTCAATCTCCACATCCCATTCAAGCCACAGAAGTTGCTGAAACGGAAGTGCCCCACCCCAGTCGTCCCCTTCTGACCCCTCGGCTCCTCTCCACGGCCCCTCTTGTAGGTCATCCTGATGTCAGCCACCATCAACTGCAAGGAGTTTGCCGACTACTTTGCTGTTCCCGTTCAGAACCAGCTGAGCCCCGCGTGCGTGTTCGAGGTGCCTGGGCAGCCCCACGCGATCGAGGAGCACTATCTCAGCGACCTGGAGCACGTGCCTCACAGCAGGGTAGGCCTGGGGCCCGGCACTCTCAGGGGTGTCCTGGCAGGGGCTCTGGTGGCGAGGACGTGATTGTGCTGGGTGCCGCCACACTTCCCGGGGGGGGGGGGTTTGCCTCACTTTAAACATGTCTCTGAGGTTAGAGTGACAGTGGCCTTTGCCACAGGGAGTGGCTGGGCTTCCCCTAATGTAGGAAAGTGTACAAAGGGGACCCAAAACAGCCGGAATTACCTTACATAGGGCGGGCCCATTGTAGTCCGCGCTTCCCCTGCTAGGTCAGGGTTCTAGGAACCCATCTGTATCCATGTGCCAGCTGGCGTTGTGAGAGGCTGCATTTGGCTTCAGTGAATTTTTTTTGAAGACTTTCCAGTGTGTTTGCCCATTTCACAATGGGTGGTTTACGAGCGCACCTGCCCACACTGCGCTGAGTGTTCAGCAGTTTGTGACCAAACATGGCAAGACTCCCATGCCCCACCCTCCCTATTCCCCCCGTCTCACCCCTAGTGACCTTTACTTTGTTTTCCTGGCTGAAAAAAGTCCTCAAAGGGAAATAAAAAATGGCAGAAGCACTAAAAGGCGTCAAAACCAACCAGTTCACAAACTCTTGGGAGCAATGGGAAAAATGTCTCAACAGGTGTATTGCACCAAGTGGAGGTACTTTGAAGGGGACTGAAATTTAAACATGTCAGAATAAGTACACAGTATTTTATAAGTTAATTCTGGTTTTTGGGCATCCCCCTCATATTTTGTCAGATAACATCAGAGGGAAGTCAGTGAAGGCCATTAAAATGCAGTATTTTTCCCAACTTGGAAAGACAGTCATTCAAAGAGCGGCAGAGCCGGGAGGACCTCGCGGTGCAGGTTTCGTGTGGGTGTCCCCTAGACCTCTCACGCCGCCCGCATACAAGGCGTCTGGGCGGAGGGGGAACCAGCTACCCGCCAGCCCCTGCACCTCGCTGTGTCTGGACTGCACCAGCTTCCGCTGACGTCCTCTCTCTGTCCCAGGACCCACGTTGCTTCCTGTCATCACGGCTCCTGGGCGAAGGGCCTTCTCCAACTGCTCTCACTGTAGGTGACAGTGAGAGCTCCAGTGGGGCTGCCCAGGGGTCTGTGGGATGGCAGGATGCCTGCCACGGGGACCAGCCTGAGGCTTTCCTCCTGGTCAGACTGGGCAGTGGGTTTGGGAGGAGCCGCAGAAGGCCAGTGCCACTTTGTCCCATCACTTCAGAGCTGGGCGCCTCAGGGGCACTGTTGGCCTTGACTTCCCCACCCCAGTGTTTGTCAGGCTCCTCCCCCACAACGTCAGCCAGCCCCTCTTTTTCTTTTGTGTTTGCTTGTCTGTCAGCCCAGCTGGATGTAAACCCACTCAGGAGGGACACGTCAGCTTTCTTTGTTGTCCCCTGTGGAGATCCGTCACTAAGTGCACTACTTCCTCGGGTTGGGGGGCACTTGGACACTTTGCGTTTTCTGACCATGCGCGTGGGGACTGGTGAGGGTTTTGCCATCTTTCTCGAGCGAGAACCTCGTACCTGTAGAGGTTTCTTTTGTGCGTGTGTCAAGGTGCGCAGAGTGTGCCCAACTGCTGTGGGCGTGCGAGGGGCTGTGTCCGGCCTGGGCGTTTGCCCCGAGCCTGGGGCTGTGGTCAGCAGCTGGAGAAGATGTCCTCTCGTTGGTGCCTAACAGGTGCTCGGTACATGTTTCAGCGAATGAATATTCTAGACTTCACTGTGCATTCATTCTAAGCCTCACAAAAAGAGTGTCACGCGGATTCTGCGACAGAGGTTTTGGCATCAGTGGACCTTGGTTAAAATCCCCGCTTTGTGATTATTCTCACTCCCTCTGTCACCTTACCTAGGTTCACTGTCATCGTTACCAGGGTGTGCGACCTGCCCTCCCGACACTGGCCTTTCCACTCTTTCACCTGTCATCCTGCCACCTCCCGAGGGACCGTGTCTGTCCCCTGTCTCCCCCTCACTGTGCGAGCACCTCTGTGCACCATGCTCTCATTTAAACAGCACTGCATTTGTCTCATCTTTAGAAGCACCTTGTCGGTCCCATGTTTCTCTGTAGCTTTTCCCAAACCGTCTGACCTCCCAGTGTCTACCCCACCACGTGCACCTCCCTCCCTCCCTGCCCCCATGCGCCCCTCAGCCGGGCTCCCCAGTGACCTGCTGACCCACCGCCCTCTGCCAGGAATGTGAACTTGCCTGGCCTCTCTAACAGTCCACGTGGTTGTCCCTCGTGTTTCACCGACAGTCACACCGTGTCCCTGGTGCCCTCCTGGCCCTTCTGGCACCAACTCCGGCTGTCCCTTCAGCACCCTTTAAGGAGCCCTTTCCGTTGCTCGCTTTTGCCTTCTCTCACTGCAAAGAGCCGCCCTAAGAAGAGCACGTGCACCGTCCCAGTGCACTGTTACCCCATGGCCCCTGGGGCCTGCGACCCTGCACCAAGGCAGCTCCGGGCCACCCGCCCTCTGGCCAGTGCAGACGCTCACTCACTGGCGTCTCTGGCTCTCAGATGAGTGGCGGGCCTGGCGGGCCCATCTCACGGGGGTGGCAGCAGGACACTGCCTCCCAGCTCGGACTAAAACCCCGGCACTTCTGGACCATTCTGTTGATGACAGTTCCTCCCTCCCCTTCCTAGCCCTGCTGTGACAGCCTGCAGGTGTGACAGCCTGCTCCCCTGCTGCATTGTCACAGCGTGGCCTGTCACTCGTCTGCCCTCTCTAGCCTGCTGGGTTTCCTCCTGATTCCCGCACACAGAAGGGGCAGAGACCTGTGTGTTTCCTTTGTCACCCGTGTCATGGCAACTTAGAGACAGCGGAGCTGTACTCAGTGTCGCAGCAGCATGTCTGCAACGTGCTCTGGGCTTGGATTCTTGAAGGTGGTCACATTACTTCTGAATTGGTGACACGCTTTTCCGTGGCTTGTTGGAAAACAGTTTCAGGTGCCTTCGGATACCACGGTTGGAGTTTGTGAAGATAACCTTTTTAAAAATTGTTTGGATGAAGCAGAAAATTATCTAAGGTAAAGGTTGACCATCAAAAGTGGACTTATTAGGTGTGCTTGAAAAATATTGATTAAATATAAGTCAGTTAGTGGAATTGTAATAAAAATGAACAATGGATTATTTCAATATTAACTGACTTGACTCGCGTAAAAATTGAAAAAAAAGATTGCCTTTGTGGTCCCTTCTCGTCTCCTGAAGGGCTCTTTTGAGGTGTCCTTGCTGGAATCAAACGCAGTGTCTTACACATGGGACTTGGTGAGTGATGCTGTGAGACAAACAGTTTCCTGGCTGTCGGTAGAGCAACCTTAGGTTCCACGACTGCTCTGGACATGGCGGAGATGCTGGCGCACTGGTGGCCTTGGTGCAGTGAGTGCTGTTGCTCCGAGTGTGACTCATGGCAGCGGGGCAGGCCACCACTGTGGTCTTGTCCCCTTGTTCTGAGAGGTGCCTGAGGGAGTCAGCAACGTGCAGGGCTCAGTCAAAAGTGGTCCAGTGACAGGGATCCCCAACTGGGGAGTGCACTGTGACGTGGTGATGTCACTGCTGTAGGTCGGCAGGGACAGATGGGGTGTTTCCTTGTCCCGGGATGTGTGGCTTTGAAGGACTGCCTCCCTCCCATGACGAGGTTGGCATCTCAGGGCTCCTGGAGGCGGGGGCTTGACAGAAGGCAGTGCCCTGACTCGGGCCGTGGACGCCCCCGGCCGGTTCCACAGGTCTGTGGGGCCACTGACTCTGTCTTCAAAGTAGGTTTCCTGCCTGCCAGACACGTCGCTTCTGTGTCTGGACCCTGACACCCCCACCCCCTTGCTCCAGGGACAGGCTCACGCAGTGTCCCAGCACCTTCCGTGTAAGCTGGCGCTTGCATCATGTGTGACACCCGGCTCGTGCCCCGGCCCTGGCTGCAGATGCTGTGGCTTTTCTTTGGGGATTTGGGGACAAATCACAGCGACCCCCCCCAAGGGAGAGCTGCCCCCCTGACCCACTGGGCGTCCCAGCTGCTTCTCCTCTGGTCTCAGCTGTCTCCGCACGTCCTGGAAGAGCCGGTGATCACGAAGGACATGTATGAAGTCGCAGCCTCCCTGATCCAGACGTTCGACGACATGGACATGAAGGAGCGTGGGTAAGGCGCGCCCCGGGCTCCCCGCGTGCGCTGTTCGCTTTGAAACTGTGTCTTTGTAATACTAGGATTTAACAGTAGAGACTGTTTCAGTAGTCACTGTATATATCTAAAAATAAAGTTAACGTCCTGCAAATTTTTCACGGGAAATTTCCACTTCAAAGTAGTTAAAACCATGCCAAGTATGGTTTTAGGACTGACCGTTTTGAAAGCTAGGAAACACCGCCAGAGGACAGTTTCCCAGACCTGCAGGCCTGTGGACAGGCTGTCACAGCACCGCACCCCCTCCCTGTCACTTCTCACTCTTACAGAGCTGGCTTCCCGCCCCCAGCTCCTGTTGTGTCCAGACGTCCCCACGCTCAGCTGGCCCTGTGGAACTGGGAACATGTTTCCCTTAGGAACAGTTTTAGATTAGAAGTGGTCAGAGTCTGTAGTGACCATTTAAAGGAAATCTTCACCCGGGGATGTGTTTACTGATTTTGGAGAGAGGGAGGGAGCTAGACAGAGAGGCAGACACGGGCCGGTTGCCTCCTGTATGCGCCCCGACCAGGGATCAAGCCCCCAACCTCTTGGTGCAGGGACTGAACGGCACTCCAGCTCCCCAACCACCCGACCTGTGAGCCGCCTGCCGCCTGTGAAGGGCGGCGCTGTCCTCGAACCCTCTGCACTCACTCCACAGAGCTCACCTGTGTGCGCTGTAGGTCGAAGCAGCACAGGTGGGCGTGTGGGTCTCCCCTGCCGGGGCTGGGGTCTGTCCCTGTGGGCATGGAGATGCACACGCAGGTGTCCCCTCTTGCCGTTACAGCTGAGAAGGGGGGCCCGGGGTGTGCAGGCAGTCGCTGTCCCGCATCCCTCCTGGACAGACCCGGACGAGGGGCTGCATGGCAGCCCACCTCCCGGCCCAGCTCTGTTTTCCGACTCCCCCGGGTCTTCGTCCCTCTCCGTGGCGTCGGTGTGCTGAGCTGGACCCAAGTGGGTGTGGCTGTATTGACTTTCCGCCCTTGACCGTCTTCTCCCTAAAGCAAGCCCTTCAGAAGTTGCTGAGAGGGTCTCAGTAAACCCTTTCAGTTTTCATTCAGCTAAAATGTCTTTATTTTATCCATTATTGAAATAGCTTCGTTAAGTGTAAGAGGTAGGGTGCTATTTAATTCTCTCCATGCGCCTCATTTTCTAATTGTACGCGTACCTTCACCGAGATGGAACTTACGTGTGTCAAACCCATCCGCTTTTATTTTCCTTCCTGTACGTTGGTGGTGTTCTCCTGTGACCATCTTAGGGCTGTGAAAGGCGCCATTTGGTCTGCCCGTCCCCGCAGGAAAGCCTGCTTTCTGCTCTGGCTGGCTCCCGGCTGCATGGCATCCCCGGGGTCGGGCAGGCTGGCTGCTGGGAGGGGCCTGGGCGCCTCTGGTCACCTGCCTGCCCTGCTGGGCTTGCAGGGTCTGATGTGGGTGCTGCTTGCTGGCAGCTGATCATCGGGTTGCTTCCGTGGGCGGGGCCGGGCCAGCTGCTACATCAGAGCACTCGGAGTGTCCGTCTGCCCTGCTTTCCGTGGGGTCGCTCCATGAAGAGCGGCCCCCCTTTTATCGCCCGTTCTCTTCCCTCTCCATCGTACGCTCCCCTGACGTTGCAGTGGGTGCATGGGTGGTTTTCCCTTTAAGTAGAATCTGTTTTTAGAGCGGTTTTGGGTTCACAGGGAAATTAAACAGAAAGTACACAAACCCTCCCCTTCTGCGAGCATCTTACGCCAGAGTGTCATCATTACCCAACATCCACGGTTTACACATGGGTCACTCTGGGGGTTGTACATTCTGTGGGTTCCACAAGCCGAGAGTGACATGTCCCCACCAGCGCGGCGTCAGACAGCAGTTTCACTGTCCGGGAAACCCCGGGCTCAGCCTGTTCGCCCTCGGACCCCGTAACCCTGGCGACCGCTCATCATTTCACTGTCGCGGTAGTTTGCCTTTTGCAGAATGTCACGTGGTTGGAATTGTACAGCACGCGTAACCTTTTCAGACTGGCTTCTTTCACTTCGTGCCGTGCGTTCTGGGCACCTCCGTGTCTTTTTGGGGCTTGACGGCTCCTCGCTTCTTACTGTTGAGTAAACTGCGCTGTCTGAACGGACCACAGCCTGTTTACCCGTCGCCTGCTGAAGGGCATCGTGGGGGCTCCCAGGTTTGGCAGTTAGGAGTGAAGCTGCTGTAAGCATCTGTGTGTGGGTTTTTTGTTTTGTTTTGTCTTTTTGTTTTTTGTTTTTTAAAAGATTTTATTTACTTATTTTTAAAGAAGGGAGAAAGGGAGAGAAACATCGATGTGTGGTTGCCTCTCTTAATGCACCCTGACTGGGAATCAGACCGCAACCTTTGCTCTGTGGGATGCTGCCCGACCCACTGAGCCCCACCGGCCAGGGCTCCATGAGCAGATTCTCATGTGGACATAAGTTCTCAACTTTTTCGAGTAAATACCACGGAGCACAGTTTCTGGTCCTGTGGTGGGAGTAGACTTAGGTTTGTAGGAAACTTCCAGCTTATCTTCTAAAGTGGCTGCCGTCCCAGCGGCCGTGAGTGTGAGCCCTGCAGCCCTGTGTCCCCCTGGCACGCGGTGGTGGCTTTGTCCGGGCTTGGCTGTTCTGGTGGCTGTGCACTGGTGTCACGTCACTGTGATTGACAGTCCCCCGGTGACACGGGATGGCGAACATTTGTTCTTAGGGCTGTTTGTCGTCGGTGCATCGTCTTTGGTGAGACTCCTGTCAGGTCCCTCGCCTGATTTTACTTCCGTTGTTTGTCTTCTAAGTGTGTTTTCTGAGTTTTATGTATATTTTGGATAACAGTCTTTGATATGTTCTTTGCAAAAGTTTCTCTCTGTGCCTTGTCTTGTTCTCTTAAGATTTTGAGTAAAGTGTCACAGTTAATTGCATCAGTTTTCTTTTTTGATGATCAGTTACGCAGAATTTGGCCAGTGGGCGTCTTCATAGGTGGGCTTCAGTGCTGTCTGACCCACCGCGTTTCCTGCTCCCGGCCTAGCTTTCCCAGGCCCTTCACCACCTTTTTCTCCACAGTAGATCGGGGGTCAGTCTTGTGGATCTTTCCAAAGAGCCAGGTTTGGCCATGGGGGAGGAACGGCAGGTTCGCAGAGTAAAGGGGCTCATTTCACACAAAGTGATGTGCTGGTGGGGCAAGGGAGGGGCGGTCTGAGGTCTTGTTTTGTGACCATGCTTCCTGCTAAGAGTTTGGACTCCTTAGAGTTTATTTTAAATGTTTTGTGTTTGGGGTTCTGGATTACAATAACTGAATTTCAAGGAGAATATTTACAGATAGTTTTATAGGAGGAAAAAACGGGAATCAAGAGGCCCGGGGCCCCTAAGCGCCTTGGGACGCATCCTTGGGGCTCTGCGTCTCCTTTGTAGGAGCAGGAAAGGCGTCACGGTCAGGAGCGGCAGCGTGGAGCCCCCGGCAGAGCAGCGGTGGTCCCGCCTTGTTAATGCTCACACCCTTCCGTTTTCACAGGAGCGAGACCGGGCCTGGCAGCCGGGCGGCGTGGGAGCGGAGCAGCGTGCTGGTGTTCCTGCCTGGTGAGTGCCCGCCCGGCGCGGTGCTGCTGGGGCGGCCCGTGCCTTTAGACCCTGGGAACGTGAACACGTGGCTCTCAGCTTGACCTGCTGCTGTAACCTCGGTATTGCTGAGACGATCGATAGCAGAGTTTAATTGTTGAAAGCAGTCTTACCTGTCAGGATCTCCAGTGAAGTACTTGATTTTGTTAGGCATGTTCCGTTACGTCACGTATGTGGTTGTAAATGGGAGGTAGTTGTCATCTGTCTATATTTGAAGCTTATTTGAGACTTGTAAGCATTACTAATTCGTGGTATTGTTATTGTAATACCACGAGAATCCTCAGGCTGGTCCTCGAGTCTCTCTGTCAGTGCTTCAGCGCCCGGGCTCTTAATGGGTGAAAGAGTGATTCACCTGTAAGTGCACTTTTTCAGAACCATGTTTTGACGTTCCAGTGAGGTGAGGCAGCTTGATGGAATGTGATGGAATGTGGTGGAACGTGGCGGCCCTGCAGGCACCGCTGCTGCGGGAGGTGCTCTGGCCTGTGGGTGAGGCTGGTGCGGGGTGGGGGTGGGGTGGGAAGCGGGAGTGGCAGTGACTCCCTGCACTGGGGCAGTGGCTTTGGGCATCGGCCCTGGTCGGTGCTTGCTTCGGCTATTGTGGGTGGGCGTCGTGTCCAGGAAACGCCATTAGCTGGCAGTGGCATAGAGTTGCATTTGCCCCAAGAAATACTTGCCAAACTTGGGTGTACCTAACGCTGCACTAAGGGGGAAATGACCGAGCAGAGCTGTGGCAACACTAGCTTGACACCTAACACGAGATGGATGCCTTCTAACTGCAGAACATTGCCTGACTCCAGCATTGACAAACGACGTCTTACGGTTCCGTTTGTGGCCTTCCTGTCACGTGTTTATGAAAACTCAGGACCCGCGTGCTCATTCTGTCATCAATCTGGCGTGAGGGGCCCTGTGTTCACTTTCTAGGGCTGCTGTCACACGGGCCTCTGACCGGCAGACCCACGGCCGTGGGAGTGTGTTCCCTCCCTGGCCTAGGGCTGCAGTTCAAACCCTAGGCGCCAGCAGTGCTGCACTCCCTCCCGCCAGGCTCTGCGGGAGCCCACCCCAGCCGCTCCCGCCCCTGTGGCCGGCAGCCCTTGGCGTGCCTTGGCACGGGGACGCATCCGCTCTGTCCCTGCCTCCCCTGTTAGGTGGTGTCCTCTCTGTCTCTCTCTCTCTTTCCTTAAGTGTTTTAATGTTTAATAGCAATAATACTTTATAGTAATTATATTTGATACTTTCAAAATACCTTCCTTCAGTTGTAAAGTTTTTCGTGCTCATTGCAGGACATTAGGGAATTCGGTGGGGAAAAAAAAGGCACGGAAAATCACAGGACCAGCATCCCCGGGTAGACAGGGCTGCACGGGGAGAGCGTGGACGCTGCCGTCGCGTTGCATCTAGTGGCCAGCGCCGGCCTGGGCTTTCCCTGCCGGTCTGGTGCGCGAGAGTGAGGGGGAGAAAAGGTGGGCGGAGGTTGGGCCTTCCTGAAACAGACGTCGCCTTCGTTTAAAGGGGCGGGCCAGGCGGCTCAGCCGGCCGCAGCATCGTCCTGATGCCCCAGAGTTGCCGCCCAGCCCCCAGCCGAGGCACCGAGCGCCAGCCAGGGAAGACATCGACGGCGGGGACAGCGAGCCCGCGCGTCTCTCCCTGAAAATAAGTAAATAAATAAAGGCTGGTTTTTAGCAGTAAGCACAGATCTTTCTCTTTCCCGCCTTTGTCTCTTCTCTTCCCTAGGTTTGAGTGAAATAAACTACATGCACGAGCTTCTCACAAACATGATTCAGAAAAGGTATGTTTAAACGAAAGTGCTATGTTCTTTTTCTCTCTACTGGATTTACTGGAGTGACACTGGTCAACAAAGTCACACAGGCGTCTGGGTGCAGGTAGCGCCGCAGTCTTCGAAGCGGCTGCATTGTTTCCGTCTTAATGATTTTCATCCTCTCAACGAACAGTTAACCCGTCTTCCAAGTGCTCCAGGTGTCTCCGCCTCACGAGCGCCGTGTCCTGTTCGCTTGCCTCGCAGGCTGCAGGTCTACCCCCTGCACTCAAGTGTGACCCTGGAGGAGCAGAGCAACGTGTTCCTGAGCCCCGTCCCCGGGTACCGGAAGGTAGGAGACGGGACACCTGAGTGGACGCTGGCCTCCAGGACCCAAGCTTCTGTAATGTTGTTTTTGAGCTCCTGACTCAGTTTGCTGGAGGTTTTTGTTTCCTTTGATTCCTCAAAGCGTGGGACTGTTCTGGCGACTTTTAAATTTTATTTAGTTTTCAGAGAGAGGGGACGGGAGGGAGGAGGAGAGGCCTAGAACTCTTGATCGATTGGTGGCCTCTTGCGCCCTCTACTGGGGACCTGGCCTGCAGCCCAGGCACGGATCCGACGGGGAATCCGACCTGTGGCCTTTGGGTTCTCAGGCCGGCGCCCAGCCTGCTGGGCCGCAGCGGCTGGGGCCAGGAGGGCTTCCTTCATCCCCCGTGATGCGGGGGCAGTGGGGTCGTCTCGTCACAGCCCCTCTGGCGCTGCTGGTGGTGCTCAGGGCCCCTGGCTCCAGCAGACGCCCTGAGCCTCTGGGGAGACCTGGCCTCTGCTGGCTCCCAGGGTGGCAGCAGCTTCAGCCCTGCCTTGGGTTCTAGTCTGGTCGCACCTTTCGCCCCTGAGAGTGACCCCCCTGACCCCGGCGGGAGGAGGTGGTGCTCCACTGAGGTGTAGGGTTGGGAACGTGAGGAATTGGGCTGGTGACTCGGGTGGCTTTGAGCGAGTCACTTCTCTAAGACTTGACTTTATCGTTAGACGGTTGAGTGCCGCAGAGCTGTTAGGGAGGTGACTCGCTGCGGTGAGGGCCCGTGCCTCCCTCAGTGCCTGGCACCTCAGTGGGCGTCCAAGAAAGGGCGATCATGCCACTGATCACAACACTGGCTGCTGCTTGTTGGTGCTGGCTCCTGCCGGGAGCAGGTCTGAGTGCGTCGCACGCATCACCTGTAGGACCCTCACAATAGCCCTGCGAGGGCGGGAGCTGTCATCCTCTCCGTGGGGCATGTGGGGAAAACCAGGGGTGGGCCGGGCCCCCGCAGTGTGGGGCGTCAAGGAGGGCTTGGCCGTGGGGCCCTGCCGCACTAGCCTCTCCTCCCACCCGCACCCCCGCCGGACCCTTGATCAGTGGGGATGTAGATAAAATGGGAAAGTGACGAATGTCAAGTTTGAGTCCAGGTTTACACTAAGAAGCTTTGAAATAATTTTTTGGGGCTTGAGGTTTCTTAACTTTGCCCAATGGTTTCCAGCGTGCAGCGAACGCATCAGATTCTTTTTTTGCTGTTTGATAGATTATCCTGTCCACCAACATCGCAGAGAGCTCTGTCACAGTTCCAGATGTCAAATATGGTGAGATACTCCCCTATTTCCTCCCAGCATAGCTGCGGTGCAGTGGGCTCCCTGGCCCCCGGGACCACGGGAGCGTGTCTCCAAAGAGGCAGCACTGGGACGGGACTTGGGTTGAAAGAGGAACTCCCGTGGAAAGATGTGGCTCTGGCACGGGGACCGGTCCGAGGAGCAGGAGGGAGGTGGGTGTGGCCGGCACAGATGGACAGGGGACTGTGGGGCTTGTTCTTGTGCCAGGGGTGGTCTGCGTCTGCCTGAGACAGGCAGGCTCGGGACAGGAAAGACAGATGGCGAGCGTGACACTTAGACGGGCAGGGAGCTGCTGTGTGTGCGAGAGGAGGGCGTGGGGAGTGCGGGACAGGGGTGTCAGGAAGAGAAGGTGCAGAGTTTCGGGTGTGCTGGATGTTCTGAGGGAACGAAACCCTTTGGCCTGGGTGTGGGAGAGGGAGGCCCGTGGGGAGGCCTGAGATGGGGAGTACCGCGGCGGCGGGTACTCGGCAGCCACGCGGGCTGAGACCCTGACGCACGGGAGAGGCGCGGGTGTGGGCGCGGGTGGGCAGGTGGGACCTGGACGCCCAGTCAGAAAGCCTTCGAGGAGGGGTGAGCAGGCCCATCTTGCTGGCGACAGGCCAAGGACAGCTGAACATGGCGGAGGGACTCAGCCATGTGGACGTCACCAGTGACCTTGACAGGCAGTTTTGGCGGAGGTGGAACCTGCTAGGAATGGGCTCAAGGGAAGATTGGGGAGAGGATAGGGATGGGGAGCCGACGGACAGCCCTGGGGCGGGGTGGGGGGCGTGGGGCGGGCCTAGAGACGGGGCAGCACGAGCTCCTTTCCTGGCAGGAGAGCCCCGGCGCTTTTTCTGTTGGGCGATAAATGGTGCAGGGGACTGTGCTGGAGAGCAGCCGGCCGTGCTGGGGACAGGGCCACGGCAGAGGGCAGAGGGTGCAGCCCTGGTCATGCGGGGGCTGGCGAGTGGGGAGCTCTAATGGCCTCTGCGTCCTCGGGGACAAGAGGCATGTGTGGTTACCAGTTGAAAGTGGGGAGGGAGGAAGTGTTAGAGGTTTGAGGAGAAGTCACAAAATGGGTCCCTAAGGAGAGGGGCAGGAAGTGGACAGAAGGTGCTTCTCTGAGGGCCACTCGAGGCGGGTGGCCCCGAGGTGAAGGGGCAGGCAGCCAGCTGGCCAGTTCGGCTGCTCCCTCTCGCCACTGGGTGTGTGTGGTGTGGGTGGACAGCCGTCACTGAGCAAGGCTGGGACGGAGCCAGGCGAGGAGAGGACACAGGGCGCAGGGGGTGGGGCACAAGGGTTAGGGTAGGGCTAGGGTAGGGCTAGGACAGACTGATGCGATGGACCCGGGCCTGTGTTTAGGGCGGAAGGGGAGCCAGGCCACGTGGGGTGCGGGGGAGGGGCAGGTCACAGATTCTCACCCAGACAGATGGCAGGGACCCCGTAGTTCTGGATCGAGAGGGGTGCTTGACATTGGAGGGTGGAGGGGTCTGATGGTGGTGTGTGCGGCGATGGGAAGGCGGTGTGGCAGCAGGGAGAGGACGGGGTTGGTGAACCGCTGGTGGTCTGCACTGGCAGGCTGCCCGGGGGTCGGGGACCAGCGACTCCAGGGCCCCTGAGTTTGTTTCCAAGGCCCCGGGTTTTGTTTGTTTGTCACTGCGCTGTGATCATCACTCAGCTGTTTCCTGTCAGCATCCTGATTACATTCTTTTTTTAAATGACAGTTATAGATTTTTGTCTGACTAGAACTCTGGTGTGCGATGAAGACACAAATTATCAGAGTCTGCGCCTGAGCTGGGCATCGAAAACCAGCTGCAATCAGCGGAAAGGTAAGCCGGGCCAGTGCCTCCTGCTGGGGTGCCCGTGGGTTCCCCGTTTTCACTCTTACTGCGATGGTTGCTCATTGGAACCAGTTTTAAGTTCTTAAGCAACATGTCTCGTTGGAAGACTCTGCACTTCGCCCTGTGGCCGCCTCTTGTCCAGCGGGTGAGGCCACAGTCAGTATGCACGACGTGTGCGGCAGCCTGTCCCCTCCAACACTGCCGTTCTCCACAGTGAGCCAACGCCTGTCTGGCGATAGTTTTGGGAGCCACGTGGCTCGCCGTGTGAGTTTTTGGCCACCGTTCCTCCGACTTCCCTCCGAGTGTCAGTCTTTTCGACCTGGCTGCACAGAGGGTCCCATTTGCTGGGACGTGCTCACGTGTCCCTGTGGCGATGGAGGCGGGGCTGTTTGTCGGGGACCGGGCTTTGGTCACAGCGCCGGGGTGATTGTGCCCTCCTCAGGGACCCGGCTGCAGAGACGGTGCTGTCGGTGTGGGCGAGATGCGCCGTACTTCCCCTGAGCCTTTGGGGAGGGAGGGTGATGGCCTCCTCATCCGAAAGAGGGGAGGCACCCTTGACTGGCGCCCGCCATGCGCAGGCGCAACTCTGGGTGTTCCCCACGTCCTTAGTCCCCATGCCACTTGCAAGGCAGAGCCGCAGCACCGCACAGCGGAGGAGTGACCCGCCCAGGCTGCACTGGGAGGTGGCGGAACTGGAATTGGAACCCTGAGGTCAGCCCAGCTCTTGGGCAGGGTGCACCGGGGGTATTCAGAGAGACTTAGCTAGATGTGGAGGCAGGTCCTCAGACTGCCCCTCACTTTAGAAACCTTACGTTCAGTAAGTGACATGACTGAGTTGAGAACAGGACGTTAAACGTAGAATCATCTCATTGTTTAACCCTCCCCCACTCAAACCCCTAAAACAGAAAACCGCGCTTAGAAAAAATGACTAGAACTAAAGGTACCAAAATGTTAAAAGTGATTATCTTTGAGGATGGTCTTGACAGATAGTCCTAACATGTCTTTCTGTATGTTCAAAATTTCTGTAATTAGAAGAATTTTCCTGTACAGGAAGCTGCAGAAAGAGCACACAGAGCCCCTCGGACCCTCCCCCAGCCCGTCAACAGTGGCACCTCACAGCGTGGGCGCAGCACCACGCCAGGTGGCCCTGACGCGAGTCCGCTGCGTGTTGCCCGTGCCCTGCCAGGCTGCCGTGGCCGGGAGACAGACGCCCCGCGGCCCTCTGCTGACCGCTGGTCTGCTCTTCAGGTCTGGCGTTGCGCGCTGTCGAGGGCCCTGTGGCGTGTGACCTGTGGAGATTGTGCTCTGCCACTGCAGTGTGCTTGAGATCCGCCCAAGTGGCTGCACGTGTCAGTCATTCCTGGTCATTGCTGAAGAGGACAGTTTTGTGCTATTCGCTGTTGGAGGACACTGGATGGTTTCTCGAGCGGGGCAGTTACCGATACAGCCCCTGTGGGCATCGATGTTTGTGTGGACGCGAGTTTCATTTGCCCGGGGTCGCAGCCCGGCTGCCTGTGTCTGAGCCCATGCTTCGTGCGTAAGACACTGCCCGAGGCCCGCGCGGTGGCTCTGCCCTTTCCACTGCCATCTGTGGTGTGGGGCCCATCCCCTGCACAGCCCGCCAGCGCCAGCTGTCACTCTGCTCCTTCCTGGAGCCGCTCTACAAGGTCCACAGCCGCACCTCGCTGTGCTTTGAGGTTGTGTGTCCCTGATGGCAGTGGGGTTCAGTCCTCGCCTTGCTGCCTATTGCTGGTTCTCCTCGGGGGGGTGTCTGTGCGTGCCTGGTGCCCATCTCCCACCCGGGCAGTCGGCACCCTCTGTGCGGGGCCCTGAGAGCTGCTTACGTGGCCTGGGGCCTAGCTCTGCCGTGGCACACGGCCTCTTCCCCGCCTCGTGTTGAAGCCTTTTCAAACTCCTAACAAGAGCCTTTCATAGAAAAAGTGTTAAATTTGGAGGGGACCCTACTTCCACTCCGTGAGTAAAGGGGACTTTTTAACACTGATGTGTTCTGGGGTTCTCACAGACCTGGTCACCTGGAAGAGACAGGTTTTTGGTGATTCTTAAATACGTGTTTATGCTAACGTTGGAGTAACTAACACCACATGACCTTTGAACGTCTCTCCTGTGAAGGCCGTGCTGGACGGGTGTCGAAAGGCTACTGTTACCGCCTGGTGCACAGGGATTTCTGGGACAGCGCCATTCCTGACAACGTTGTTCCGGAGATGTTGGTAACACACTTGGGTCCACGTTAAAGTTTGTTTTGTATGGACAGTTTCACTGCACAGTCTGAGCGATGTAATTTTAAGTGTTTATAGTTTAGATTCCAGAAAACTCACCAGCAGTCAGACCAGTAGCCTTCAGTCGCAGTAGCTACTCACTCATTGAGCACCTGCGGGCTCCCCTGCGCCCCGCCTGCAGCTCAGATGCTCTGCCCTCCCTCCCCCCAGGGCCCATGGGCGGGGGCTGGCGGTTTCCCCCGCCCCGCCTTCCTCGCCCCTCCTGCCCTTTCTCTTCTGCGTCTCCCACCCCCACTTCCCCTCTCCTGCTTCTTCCTCTCCTGTTCCTCCTCCTCTTTTTCTCACCCCGTCCCTCCTCTTCTTTCCTTTTTTGTCTTTCTTGCCCCCCTCTTCCTCACCTGCTCCTTCACCTTCTCTTACCCTTTCCTCTGTCTTCTCTCCCCTCCCCTTCCTGCTGCTCTGTCGCTAACGCGCGAGTTGTGCAGCTGGGTCAGTTGATGCAGTGACTGTGTTCTGGCTGAACGGAAGCTTTGTCCTTTCCAGCGTTGTCCCCTGGGGAGCACGGTACTGAAAGTGAAGCTGCTGGACATGGGCGAGCCCAGGGCCCTGCTGGCCACGGCCCTCTCCCCGCCCCACCTGGGCGCCATCGGACGCACCGTGCTCCTGCTGAAGGAGGTGGGCTGCCCCGTGCTCGTGGGTGTGGGGACACTGGGGCTTTTGATTGATTTAAAAAGGTTCGTGATGTGGTTATCTTCAAGGTGTTCGGTTGTAAATAACATTTGCTTTAAAAAGCGTGTGTAATGACTAATTATTGATTTCAGGTTCCATACATGGAGTTCACACAAGCTTTTTCAGCTGTCTTGCCAAAGCCGAGTCACTTTCCTCACCCTCCCTCACAGGGTCCAGAAGTTGAGATGAGACATCGTCGACAATATGCAGTGATTTTTCTTAAATATATCTTTATGCCGACACTGGAGGACTTAATGCCAAGTGGCGTGTGCACGTCCCTCCTGCGGAGGGTGGCCGGCCATGTCTGAGGCTCCAGTGACTGCCTGATGCGCGGGTTCCAGGGCAGCCGTACCTCTGCCGGCCTGCCCGGCCCCCCCAGCCCTCCCAGTCCCGCACCCCCAGTCCCGCTCTCACCCTCACTCTGGCTTCCTCCTCCTGGGGCTGCAGACTCCGCCCCTGCCCTGGGCACTCTGGCCCCACTGCCGCTCGGGCTCTGCCCACACTCTTCACATCCAGGGCCTGGGCTCAGGTGCGCCCCGCACGCCTGCTCCTCACTGGGGCGGCCCCTCCTGGCAGGCGGTGCCTCTGGTGTTTTACCTTTATGTTGGTATCTGCCGGGTCTCTGTGAAATACACTTGCTCATGTCACAGGAGTGTTTTCAGCACAGTCACCGTGTTTTGTTGTGAGTGGTCGGCACGGCGCACGGGTGGGATCTCCAGTCAGTGTTGCTCAGGCCGTGGCGTTAAACTAGGGGCCGGGTAGACACTGGTGGGACCGGCCTTGAGTGTTTCCGACCAGTCTGTCCTCTTTACGAACAACGATGGGATGGGCTCTGCACATCAGAAAGTTTAGACGTTTTTGGTGGCATCACTCATTCCCAAGTCGACCTGCATGTCCTTTTAGAAGCTGCCTCGCCACACTGGGCCTTCTTTTGTGGCTTGGACTCCCCGCCGTGAGGGAGCAGTGCAGGTGGCAGGGCGTGCTCATGGCGCTCCTTTGTCAACAAAGGTTGGCGCACTGGCCATCAGCGGACCGGGAGAGGACGAGAACCCTCATGACGGCGAACTGACCTTCTTAGGCAGAGTGTTGGCCCAGCTCCCTGTCAGCCAGCAGCTGGGCAAGCTCATCGTCCTGGGGCACGTGTTCGGGTGTCTGGACGAGTGTCTCATCATAGGTGAGTGCGAGGACGGGGTGCCGCGCCAGGCCCAGTACGCCGCCCGCCCTCTCTCACGTGCTCTCTGGTTTCCCTTGGCAGCGGCAGCTCTGTCTCTGAAGAATTTTTTTGCCATGCCTTTCAGGCAGCACCTTGATGGATACAGGTATTTCACGTTCGAATTTTAAAGCCACCTTGTCCTACTGGTTTCGAATGACACTGTTTGCTGTCCCATCACAGGAACAAAGTGTTCTTCTCTGGCAACAGCAAGAGCGACTGCATCGCCCTGGTGGAGGCATTTCGGGTGAGTCCTCTGCGGGGCCAGCCCGCTGCTCGCCGTCCCGTCCTCTGGCCAAAGTGTGGTCGGCAGGTGGGTCCAGCATTGAGAACGAACTGTGTTGGGAGAAGTGGGTGGGGGTGGGAGTCCAGTGTCATGAAGGTGATTGAAAAATTAAGTTCGTAAGTTTTCTCTAGTTCAGCTGTGTTGAAATTGGACTTCAAAAAAAAATTTAGAGTAATCGGGAAGTGCTCTGAAACTTTGGTCATTTCCTTGTAGACGTGGCAGGCCTGCAGACAGAGAGGGGAGCTGCGGCACCCAAAGGTAGGTGGGGGGAGGTGCCGCCAAGTGCCTGGGCCCCTCCCTGGAGCGGTGGTGACCTTCCGCGTGCCCGGGGCCTCAGCAGCTAGGGTGCTCAGTGTCTGAGGGGCGCCCGAGGCCTTACCTTCCGCTGCCTTAGCTGATGGGCTGTGAAGAACTCACCCCGTTGGCCGCCCATGCCCCTGTGGCCAGGTGGCGGCGTTCTAAGCTGCCGAGGCCGAGCGCCTGGCAGACGGCCCTGCCCGTGGGCCCGGACCCCCGGGCCTGGCTGCGCGCGGCAGGGCTGCCTCTCAGCACAGCGGCCGCGTTGTTTCTCCTGGTGGCGTGTGTTCCTTTGGGTGTACATTGTTGGGTGAGTTGTGCATGTGATAGTAGCCAAATCAGCTCTTATTTGGTACATTAATACTGAATATGACGCTTCTATGTATTTAAAGGATGAACTTGACTGGGGACGGTTAAATTACATTCAGATCAAGAGAATTAGAGAGGTAAGTTGCAATATGCAGGGAAGTCATGAGTGTTCCAAGAAGCATGTCCCGTTTCCTGTTGTGGTAGAACTTATGTGTGTGTGTTACAGTTTATGTAGTAATTTTTAAGGACAAGCACGTTTATGTAAAAAGCAGTATATGCTTTATGTAATTCAGATGTAGTCGATTGTATGTTTATGTAACATACAGCACAATTACATATAGTTATAAGTAGTAGTCCTGTAATTTCAAAAGTGATGGCATCATTTGTCCCTCTTATTCTGAGGTTTGGGTGCTTCTGTCCCGTGTCTTTGATTAGATGTGTGTGTTGGGGGGTGTCCCCCAGACAGCACCCCGGTTCAGAGACTGGCTAGGAAGACTCTCAGAGCTCAGCCAAGCTGCTGTCCTCATGAGCACAGCTAAAGGTGCAGAGTCACGTCAGCCCAGGGGAGGCGTGTGGGGGAAGTCCGGCAGGGGCCAGGGGCCTGCCGTCCCCTCCCGGTGGGCCCTGTGGGCACGACGTACTCTCCCAGCAGTGGGGTGTGGCATTAGGGCCATGTGCTGCCAGCCAGGGCGGCTGACGCGGCTGTGGAGTCTGACCGTGCTGAGGGTGGGTCACAGGGTTGGCCTTAGTTACTCAGTTTCTAGCCCCTCCAGAGGTCACACGGAGGCTGCGTGGCCCTAGGTCCCCAGTACCCATCAATGACAGTGTTGTGTCTCAGGCCTCCACCACGCAGACACTCCGAGGAGGTGAGACATCGCGGGCACAGAGGCCCCGCCCCTGGAGCCTCAGCTTTCTCCGGACCCTGCAGGGCGGGCCAGCTGGGCCTGCTGACCACGTCCTGCTCTGCACACTCTCCAGGAGGCCTAGCGTGTTCCACTGTACTTTCAGAGAGCTCCCTGTAGGTTTTTTTGGGGAGGGGACAGGGAGGATTTTAATAGGTTGATTTTTGCTTTCGTATTAATTTAGTTTTCCATGTCCCTTGGTTCACTGTTTTAGTTGTCTTGAGATGAGTCTTTAGCTTACTGGTACTGTGAGTCCGCTGAGGGCAGGAGACCGGTGACCGGGGCTGCTCTTGCTGCCGGCGGGGCCCGGCCCCCGCCTTCTGGGCTTCCCTCCCCCGCACAGCTTCCCTGCGCCCAGGCCTTGCTCACTGTTCGTTTCCAGTTGTGGTCCCACTTGCGCTTTGTGTGCTTTGTACTTTCTGTAGTTTATTGAGGTAACTCTGGGCACTGACATGACGACCAGTTCACGGGTGCCTGGAGCTGCGTGTTCCCGTGCGTGTGCGCTAGAAGTCGGGTGGTTACGTGAACTGTTTCGCTGCGGCGAGGTGTCCTTTGTTCAGAGTGACCGTCGGGTCCCTTAGCATGCTTCTGACCCCGCACCCGCGCTCATAGTGAAGGCTTGGGACGCGCTTAAGGACATAAAGCAGAGGGCTGGGTCACGGCCCCCGGCCCTCCCCATACCTTGTTGGCTGTGGCCGTCCGTTTGTGTGGCTTCGTGTGCATGCACACATGGGTGCTGGGACGCTGGGACCACGGAGCGGAGAGAGTGTGTGTCCTGCACATTTTGTCCACGGTCTCCTGAGCGTGCCTCCCATTCTCTGTTAGTCTCCCCCGAGACGACTGGGAGCCCAGCAGTGCCCCCCACCCAGGAGGAGTCACGCGGCCCCACAGCGCACCCGTGTCTGCCCTGCTCTGGGCGCGTAGGTGCTGAGATGTCACCTGTCCCTGTGTTTGCCTTAGGTGGCTGAATTGTATGAAGAGCTGAAGAGCCGCGTCTTACAGTTCAACATGAGCGTTGGCTCCCAGCGGCCGGTCCTGGGCCAGGAGTTCACCTACAAGCAGCGGTTTATTCTGCAGGTGCGCATGCGTGGTCTGTCTGCTGGCGAGGCTGCTGAGGGGGTGGGGGAGGCGCCGACACCCATCGTACTGCCACGCAGTGTGGGCGCTTTGCGCCCCAGACCTGCTCCTGCCACCAGAGGAGTGTTTCCATCTGCTGTGGTCATGACTGCCCAGGACAGAGCCTTTCGTTTTAGCTTCTAGGAAAGCAAACATGCTCTTCTTATCACTTAGTGTAGGTTGCTGCTTACTCTGAAAACAGGCTTACGACTGCAGGGCCCATGGTCTAGGGAGCAGGGCCGTCAGGGCGGTGCGTCCTCGAAGGGGTCTGAGCTCCCACGCAGGGTCCTGGAGGGGTGCCCGCACGGGGTGGCACTGCGGCTGGCCTCGCAGGCAGATCTGGGTCCGGGCGATGCGAGAAGTCAGGTGGCTGTGGGGCTGGCTTGCGCCTCAGGCGGCATGTGGCGATCGAAGAGGCGACTCTGCGCAGACTGCCGCTCACGCGTGGGTCCTGGCGGCGCCTGCCACCCTGGCTGTCCCTGCAGGCTGGCACTCGGTCCAGCCCCAGACAAGTGCCTGCGGGGCCATGCGTGCCCCCTCCCTGAGCGCCCCCCCCCCCCCCCCCCCGTGGGAGAAGTGCTCAAGCTCCCTTGAGGGAAGGCGATGCCTGGCGTGTTCCTGTTACGGCAGAATAACCAGAGCTGTGACTCTGCTTGAGTAGGAGAGGGTCTGGCGTTTTAATAAAAACTTGCTTTTATGTGATGGGCGCTCTGCCCCCTGGGAAGAGTGGGACGCGCTGGCAAAGTAATGCTGTGTGCTCATGAGGACAGCCTCTCTCTCAGGTTGTGTTGGCGGGCGCCTTCTATCCGAACTACTTTACGTTTGGGCAGCCGGATGAGGAGATGGCAGTGAGGGAGCTGGCCGGCAAGGACCCCAAGACGACCATTGTGGTAGGTGGCGGGCAGGTCGCCCTCCCCAGGAGAGCACGGGCCACCGGCGTGCAGAGGGCTTTTCCGTGTGGCTGCTTCGGCACTGCCGTTCTCCAGTGTGTCTCTCTCTGCCGGCGCCCAGAGGGTCTCCCCTGGCGAGAGCGTCTCCTGCCCTCGTCTGCCCTGCGCGGCTCTCTGCTCGCCCCTCGGCCGTGCGCCCCGCAGGCCTGGCCAGGAGACCCTGAGAGGCTATATGCTTCTGGCTCCTCGGCTCCGCCTGAGTTCGAAGGCCTTAAGGCATTTTTCCATGAGTTTAGGCATGTCGTGTTAACTTTGTTTTACACAAAATGGTTGGCCGCCCGGCCCTGCGGTTTACACTGTGGTCCCTGGACCCGAGTGCCACTGCGTTTGAGGCCCCACACCCCAGTTTCCGCACAAGGGGGTATGGCCTGGAAATAACACTTAACCAGTGTGGGCGCAGGGTGAGCCCGGCAGTCAGCCAGCCTATGGGGCCCGTGTGGAGAGCTGAACCCACGACCACCTCGGGATGCGCAGCTGGGGACTGGACTTTCTGGGGCCACTTGGCTCCGTGATGAGCCCCCCTCTGCTAAGGGACTGTGGGGCGCTTGGCCGAGTTCCTGGCGTGACGTGAACACGTGGGCATTGCCAGCTTTTCCTGTCGCTGTTCCCGTCAACGCCGGCAGGAGGCAGTGGAGCTGATGAGGCCAGCGTCACAGAGAGAGCGCTGCCCTTGGGGGCCCAGGGGTGGGACAGGAGCTGGAATGCAGGCAGGGGTGCCGCGCAGCCTGGGGGCCTCATTTCACAGGACTGTCTTGTTGGCCATCGGGGGCCAAGCCTTCCACCTGGCCTGCCCCTCACCGGGGCACCAGTGTGCGCTGGCCTCCTGCACCCACCGTGCTCACTGGGGTCCCCCAGGCACCTCCAGGCCGCGTGTGTTCCAAAAGCCGAGGGGCAACCAGTCTCCCGAGCACGGGCTGAGAGGCCCAGGGGGAGGCTCTGTGTCTGTCCCTGAGCCCCACCCCAATCTCTGCATGGGGGTTCAGCCTCCCCCAGACCTGGTGCTGCGGCTTCTGAGTTTGAGGGCGACCCTCGATGGGACGGGCTTCTCACTCAGACCCACGCCTCGTGTGGAGCAGGGGACCTGGTTGCCAGGGCGGGGACTCACTCAGCCGGTCAGTGTGGGCCGAGCAGACCCTGATCTCTCTGGAGTGGACTTTTGGGCTGTTTTAACAGGGGAAGAGTCAGCCTTTGTCTGTCTCCTATCTGTGGTTAAACTTCACTGCAGTTTACGGGCCACTACCCTTTGAAGCCCCCGTGCCCCGCTCTGACGGCCCACCCTGTTTTGCAGCTGAAGCACACGCCTCCCTACGGCTTCCTCTACCACAAGCAGCTGCAGTCCCTCTTCAGGCAGTGCGGCCAGGTCAAGGCCATCGTCTTCGACGGGGCAAAGTGAGTTGCACACACCTGTGCTCACTGCAGTTGTGGAAACCACGAGTGTTTCCGTGGCTACGGGAGCCAGCTCAGAGTGCCGTGTGCGTGTGGGACTGGCCTGCGTGGGGGCCGCCGCCGCCCGCAGCCCTCACTCGGGGCCTTGGCGTCCCTGTCAGCGCAGCGGCTGTTCCCTGTCAGCCGGTAGCCCCCCAGAGGGGGCGACCATGGCCGGTGGGCTGGTGCCCGGAGGCCTCTGGGGCGGGGTGTCCCTGGCCGGGGCTCCAGCAGCAGGCCTCGCCTGCAGGCCTGTCCTCAGATGCCTGGCCCAGCCACCGTCTGTGCCTCTGTAGCCAGGAGGTGCCCTGGGAGAGGCCGTCTGCTCTGAGTCACCTAGCACGTGTGCGGGACCCCCGCGGCGGCGCTCGACCTTGTTCTGGGGGCGGATGAGCAGCAGATAGCATGTTTTATTGTGTCACTCTGAGTTTATTTCCAAGGGGGAATGTTTATACACAGAAGAGACTTTACAATTTAAAATTGATTTTTAGTTTTTAAAATTACAAGTCTCTTCTAGTACTCTCTTAAGTTTTGTTTCGCTTACAAATATTTGTAAGTTTGGGAAAGGAGAAACACTTTTGCTGGTTCTCTGACTCATGTCTAATGACTCAGGTTGAATGTATTAATTCTGATGTTCATGTGGATTGATTTTGTCAAATGTTTTAAATTCTCTTCTTAGGATTTTGTTTGTGAACGTGTTAAGACCTCACATGATGCATTTATAACCCTACAGGCAAAATTTTCCTAAGCACTTGAGCAACCGTTACAGGTTTAACGGCTCAACGTATGGTTCCCGAGTTCCGTTCGGTACTCATCCGGGCTACAGGCGGTCAGATTCCCAGCCACACGCCCAGTCGCGTTTCTTGCTCTGGAGCCGCAGCGCTAAGCTGTCCTCCTGGAACACTGGGCATGGCCCACCACCGAGGGTCAGGCCATGCACAGTGCGTCTGGTGGTCTGGCCTCACAAAGAGCGCAGCAGCTCTGTGTCAGTCTCCACCCCGCAATGGGACTCTGTTTCCTAGGCCCACTCCCTGGGGCCTTTTCATGGGGGCCGTATTTTACCTGGCTTTTTATCACAGCACCCTTGGCACTTCCGTCACATGGGAAGGAACAGTGTTCTGCTGGTTCACCTGGGGCAGCTCCTGTGCATCCAGTGTTTAAAGTCAAAGGATGAGGCCACCTGGTGTTTGAGGAGAACAGCCTGAGGTCCTTCCAGAGTCAAGCAGGGCCACTTGAATGCAGGGCTGTGTTGGGGCAGAGGGTACAGTGTCCTCCCCCCGCCCAGGTGCTTGGCTTAGGAGCGGGTGGGGGTGAAGTCAGCTCCGCAGAGGTCACCGGGAGAGGCCGCAGATGCTCAGAGAGCGCTGGAGGTGGACCCTGGGGGTGGGGGCAGGCCTGGGGCCGAGGCGCGCAGGGAACCCAAGCCCAGTGGGAGCCCCTCAGGACTTGACTGAGGACTTTGTAAGGTGTAGCGAGTCAGACATGGTTTGCACGATGACCTTTAGTGACTATGGGGGTGGGACCGAGGGTCAGCGGGCGTATGGAGACCCCTGAGCATGGGGTGGGAGCTGTGTCAGTGGAGCCTAGTGAGGGCCTGACGGGCCTGCACTGCCGTCGAGGCGGGGCTGAGGCCCTGTGACCAGGAGGTGCAGGCTGGCAGAGAGTACGCCTGGGGCCTGGCTGTTGGCTGAGGACAGAGGAGGAGAGCAGGAGTGGGGTGGGGGCTGGGCAGGGAGTGGGCCCGGGTGGGGCGGGGAGGAAGACCCAGTCAAGTCGGGTGGGCCCTGGGAGAGGAGGGTCTTGGGGGTGTGACCTGGAGCAGACAGGCAGCACTGCTACGGGGAGACCTGGGAGCCCTCCAGAGAAAGGCCACCGTCTGAGGGGAGGAGTCGAGGTGGGTGAGGGCAGAAGGGGGTGAGCATCTTCACCAGGAGCCGGCCAGAGTGGGGCTGGGGGCCCAGCGCAGGACAGTGAGGGGAGGGGAGGGCGGGGGAAGTTTCAGAAGTGCCCCCACGCCCGCTCAGGGCTGGCTCTGTGCCCACCTGACCTCTTCCCAGCCCAGTACCCTGTGACCCCGGGAGTCACATTCTTCCTGGCAACCTGGGGGTGGGAGGGGGTGATGTTCTACCCCCAGGGCATTTGACACTCAGGCACAAACTGGCGTAGGCCTGGGGCGGCTGTCGGGCTCTGGAGCGAGGGCACAGAAGTGGTCCCCCAGCACTCCCGTAAGGTTTTCTCTTACGGGTTTTGTTTTACAATAAAACAAAGACCCAAAATCTGCCATACTGTCCTCATTGCGACAAGGTTTCTTAACAGACAGTCCCATTTGAACTGCGTTTATTCTGCATGATACTGCACGCTGCGTTGAACAATGTTTTTAAACAAGGTTACATGTATTCATTTACTTATAGAGAGAGAGGAAGGGAAGGAGAAAGAGGAGAAAGAGAGAAATGCCAATGTGCGGTCGCCTCTTGTGTGCTCCCTACTGGGGACCTGGCCCACAACCCAGGCCTGTGCCCCGACTGGGAATCGAACCAGCGACTTTTCAGTTCTCAGGCCGGTGCTCAGTCCACTGAGCCACACCAGGCAGGGTGAAGAATGACACTTGATGTTAGTTTAATGATATGTCATTGAAATTTTTATTTCTTTTGAGTGAACGAAGAAAACTGATGTTTTGAGGAGAGGTGTCAATAGGTATTTCTAACCTTGAGAGAAATTAATATGCACGTAGTTCTTTTTTCAGATGCCAGGTAACTGTATTTTCAATTTGCATTTGCGGGGCAGAGCCTTTGTGGAGTTTTCCCGGAACCCGACAGAGAGATTCAAGACTCTCCCTGCTGTGTACCTGGCCATCAAGATGTCTCAGCTCAAAGTGCCCCTTGAGCTGACCGTGCACTCGGCGGAGGAGATCGAGGGGAGGCTGCTGGGAGGGGCTGCGTCCAAGCTCCGGAGCACCAGGTATTTCCTAGGGCTCTGGGCGGGGCCCTGTCCACCTGCCTCCACGTTTTCAAGTATTTTCAAACCACTGATCTAGCTTCAGCTGAAAGCTCTGTCTGGGAAGCCAGGTGGCACTGCCTGTGAGCCCTGGTGTCCCTGTCCCCTCGCTGCGTGTGCTCGGGCACATTGCTTGACCTCCTTGAACCTCCGTGCTTTTCGTTCATTTGCCCCGCACCCCGCCCGTTTTACTGAAAGCAGATCACTGTTAAGCGCAGCTTTGGTTTCCGCGTGCCGTGAGGTGGTTCCTGCAAGAGGTTCACCTGGCATCTGGTTCCTGGCTAGATACGACGGAAAGAGAAGGAAGAAGACAGCTTTTCTCCCTGGGAGGACAACTCTCAGGGCCGACTCCTCATGCCTGGCCTGCGTCGTGCTGCGGTGCCAGCCCAGGGCCCTGTGCGGGCCTTAGGGCCTCGGGAGCTGCGCGTTGGTATCTTTCGAGCACCTTCCTCCAGTTTCCCTGCCCCCAGCCCCGCCTCTGGTTCCCACGGGCTTGACCTCTTTCTCTATGAGTTTGGATTTTTGTCTTTGTTTTTGTTTCTATCCCACGTGTGCAGTAAGGAAGGTCACGTGGTGTGTGTTTGTCCTCTGTTGTCCACGTAGCATAGTGCCTTCAAAGCCATCCATGCCATCCCAGACGGCAGGGTTTCCGCGTGTCTTTGTGGCTGAATAACATACATTTATCACACATTCCTTAGCCGCTCACCCCATCTCTGGACACGGGTAGTTTTCCTGCCTTGACTGGTGTGAACGTGGGGCTGCAGAAATTGTTTAAGTTAGCTTTTTCATTTCTATTCGCCAAATACCCAGAAGAGGGATCGCTGGGTCACAGGTGGTTCTGTGTTTTAAGTTCTTGGGGACCCTCCGTGCCGCTGTCCCCAGCAGCTGCACCCGTTCACTCTCTCCCCACATCCTTGCCAACACTTGCTCGTCGCCCTGCTGACAGCCCTGCTGGCAGTGCGAGGCGATGGCTCCTTGCGGTCTGGGTGCCTGTCCCTGATGATGACGGCGATGCGGGCACCCTCCCATGGGCCTGGCGGCCTCTGGAGGGACATCTGTCTGGGTCCCTCGCCTGGGTCCAGCTGGTCGGCTGCTGCTGGGCTGCCGGGCTGCCGGGCTGCCGAACTGCCCCCACGGAGCAGTGCGGCCTGTCGTGCAGAGCAGCTGCGAGGGCTGTGGGGCTGCCCCCGCGATGTCGAGCTCAGGTGGCGGGCCCGAATCGGAGGCGGGTGTCCTCCTTCTCCCCACGGTCGCTCCCGTCCTCGTCCTGAGCAGAGCAGACACTTTCCGTCCAGCAGACGGACGGTGGGTAGGGTGGAGCACGTGACAGCCCCTGGCTGCCGCCCACGCAGGCCTGCCCCTCCTTGGTGAGTGGGCCCCCCTTGCACCCATCTGGGGATGGGGGGCGGGCCGGACCGAGGCCCCGGCCCCTCGGCAGCTGCCATCGAGTGTGTGGGGCTTCTTCCCTGGGGCCAGAGCTCGTCGCTCTTCAGTGTTTGTGACAGGCTGCTTTGCCGTTCGGTCATGTTCTCACACTGTTGGAGGAAGCGATTCTCCCGTGTCATTTCCTATTTGAACGTGTGCCGTGAGAACTGGAGGGGCCGATGAGGGGCCGCATAAATGGGTGCGAAAGTTGGGACGAGAGCCGGACCAGGACCTCTGCTGTAATTCTCCCTCTCCATGTTAGAGGAAAAACAATAGGAAGGGAAACACTTATTTTGAACAAATTTATGTTTCGTGTCCTTGAACTTGAGCGGTCACTGTCTTATTGCTTTAAAGATGACCACTATTTCTTGGGTTTATTAGAAAATCGTGTGTGTGTGTTGTCTACTAACACTGAACCAGGCATGGAGGCTGGTAGTTTCCTAAACATCAGAGTGACTCACCTCTGGAACCACAAGTTAGAACGCATTGCAGATCCTAGATTTAGAATTTATACCCTTGAAAAGAGAGATTCGTAAGCATCTTGACCCTTAGACTACGTTCCTGGAGGGTGTGGGACTGTTGGGTGTGCGTCCCCTCGGCTGCTCAGGAAGCCACCAGAAACTCAAGTGTGAGATGAGATCCAGTTTGTCGTCCCTGGCACAGGTGTTTTATTAAAGCTTCTCTGGTAGAAGCAGTGGGGCATCCAGGCAGTTCACGTATGTAAACGTGTTTTCTTCGTAACACTCGACTTTTACTCTTTCCTAAAACCACGTTAAATAGGGTGAATGTGGACTTCCAGAAGCAGACCGTGGATCCTGTCCGAGTGTCCTTTAACGCATTAGACAGATCCTGCATGGTTTCAGATCTCCTCCTGACAGTTGACGTCACGGAGGTAAGAGTCGTCCCCGGGCCCCGCTCCGTCACCTGCAACCATGCGTGGGCCCGGGGCATGGAGCGAGGGTGGCAGGCGGGCACGGCTGCGCTTGCGAAGCGGAAGTGTGGCCGGGACACAGAATAAAGCAAGGTGGTCACTCTCGATGCAGAGTTGGAGTTTTAAAATGTTAGGTATGTTTAAAACACTAAAAATCAGTGACAGCCAACAGATAGATGTAAAAATATTAAAACATTGGCATAGTAGCATGTGCCTGTATAATTCAGTTTATACCCACAAAACTAGCATTGGTACCATTCTTCTTTAGGGTGTAAATGAGATAAAAAAATTTAAAAAGATTTTATTTTCTTTTAGAGAAAGGGGAAGGGAGAAAGAGAGGGGCAGAAACATACATGCCCCCAACCAGGGACTTGGCCCGCAACCCAGGCAAGTGCCTTGACTGGGAATTGAGCCGGTGATCCTTCGGTGTGCAGGCCGGTGCTCACCCTGCCACATTGGCCAGGGCTAAATGAAATAAAATGTCAGCCGAAGTACAGACGTGCCTTGTGGTGAATCTGTAGCCGCACATCCCTGGGAGCCGCCACAGGGAAACCCCAGCAGTTGTGATCTGATAGCTACAGTGGGTGGAGCTGCCTGCAGGGCTCTCTTCTTGGGACTCCCGCAGTGTCCCTCCGGCCCCCCCTGGTACCACTTCTAACGGAGGCCACGGTGCTCCTGTTAGAGACCTGGGGGTGCAGTTGGAGAGAGCTGGTGGCTGCGGGGGTGGTGGCCCAGCCCTCACCTCTGCTACTCCCTCCTCTCCTAGGTGGTCGAAGTGGGGCACTTTTGGGGGTACAGGATCGACGAAAAGAACGCGGCAGTCCTGAAGGAGCTCACCGCTGAGATAACCCGCCTGAAGCTGGTGCCCTTGGCCGTCCATCCGCACCCGGACCTGGTCTGCCTGGCGCCGTTTGCCGATGCGGACAAGCCGAGCTACTTCAGGGCACAGATCCTCTACGTGTCTGGAGGCTCCGCGGAGGTGTGCCTGGCGGCGGGCCCCTCGGGCGAGACATACCTGTGTGGGCCTTGCAGTCTCTTCTGACTCGGAGGGGAAATTAAATGGGGCGTGATCACGGGTAGAAAAGTGGTTGAGAGAGAAGGCCTGTCCCCCGTGATGGGCGCGGTGGGGCCTTGAGTCCCGAGGCGACGGGCTGGGGTGGCGGCAGCGCTGCATCCTGACTGACGCGGGCCGCTCCTTACCCTCAGGTGTTCTTCGTCGACTACGGCAACAAGTCTCACGTAGACCTGGACCTCCTGATGGAGATTCCCTGCCACCTCCTCGAACTTCCGTTTCAGGTGCTGGGGCAGGCGCCTGCGCACGGGAGTGCAGGCGGGTCCTGGGGGTCGGGTGGGGTGGGGCGCGACGTGAGGGGCTTGCTTTGTCACTCCAGCCACGCTGGGTTTCCACTCTTTTCCAAAAAGTACGTTGCCAATGCGGTTTTCGGAGTGAGTCGAAACACGCAGAGGGCTTCACCCCGTGAGGAGTGTTTGGTTCCGTCCACGGGGGGCAGACTTTGGCCGGAGACCTGCAGACTCGGCCTCCCTGTCAGGACGAAGACAGGGAGGGTCTCTCTGCAGGGTCTGGTCACTGTGGCTGGATGGCTGCCGCGGGTGCCACCCATGTGCCCTCACCCAGCCTAGGTGGCTGGCAGTGGGTTTGGAGCACCGGGGAGCGTGGGGCCGGCCCTTGCTGGGGCCCCTTCATGGATGGACGGCCCTGCACTCTGCCTGCAGGCGCTGGAGTTCAGGGTCTGCAGGATGCGCCCGTCGGCTCGGTCCCTGGTGTGCGGAGAGCACTGGAGCGGCGGGGCCAGCCGGCGCTTCGCGGCCCTGGTCGGCGGCCGCGTGCTGCTCGTCAAGGTCTTCTCCGTGGTGCACAGCGTCCTGCATGTGGACGCGTACCTGTCCTCGGGGCTGCGGGACGTCGTCAGCGTCAGGGACGTGCTTGTGGACGAGGGCCACGCTGAGCCGGCAGAGGAGTGCTATGAGTCCCGGGTGCGTGTGGGGCCCCTGTTGCGCGGGGGGCGCGTCTTGCGGCTTCCGTCTGCTGGGTTTCTTTAAGACCAAAATACCGCGGCTGGGTGGTAATTGTTGGTGTCCCACTGTTAAGCTGTTTTTTCCCTTTTGCAGTGGAAACTAGATGTGAAAACGATCTCTATTTGGGGAGGTTTTTAATGGGTTCCCTGCTTTCTCTCTCCAGCGTAAGTACTTAATCAAAGATTTGTTAGTGTTTCAGTCAACGTGCCTTTCAGCCATCGCCTTCACAATTGGCTCTGCACCTGTTTTTCTTGGCCAGAGGTTCCGAGATGCCACTTTTGAGGCCGCTGTGGAAGGCCATGGGGGAGGGGTGGGCTCTGTGGGCAGGTGGCTGTGTGGGAGCTGCCGCACGTTGTTTCCTCATGGCGGAGTGGTCCTGGGAACAGGGAAGCCCACGTGAAGCCCGCATGGTGTCTACAGCACGTCCCTCAGCACGTCCCTCGCCCTCAGCTCTCCGACGGCTGAGAGGCGGCGAAGGCACATGAGCGGAGCCCAGGAGGCCCCGTCTGACTTCTGTTTGAATCTGAATGCGTTGAATGAGCTCATCTCCTGACACCTGGCTCGCCTGGAGATCAGCTAGGGAAAAGGTCACGCCTAAGAAACGCGTGCATTAGTTTGCAATAAAGGACTTTTAAAGTTTTTATTGTGTTTTCCTTCCAGGACCATTTAGTCCCCTATACTGCCCTCTTCCCCCACAGTCACAGCCCTGTTGTCCGTGAACGCTTTTTCCCTTTTGCTCGGCCCCTCTGCCCGCGCCCCTCCCCCCCATCCGCCAGCTGTCAGCTGCTCTCCATCTGTGGGTCTGTTCCTGTTTTCCTTGTCAGTTCAGTTCATTAGGTTCCACATGTGAGTGAGGTCGTGCGGTGTTTGTCTCTCTGACTGGCTTAGTTCACTTAGCATGATGCTCTCCAAGTCTACCCATGCTGTCAGAAAGGGGACGACCTCCTCTTTCACGGCCGAGTGGTCTGCCATTGTGTGACTGTCCCGTAGTTTTATCCCTCATCTGATGGGCACTCGGGGAGATTTGTTTTATTTAATTACTTATTTCGTTAAAAGGAGCTTTTCTTCTTTTGTTCAGCAAAGCCACGAAGTTCTCAAGGGCCTCTTTTCTAAATCGGTAGAAAACTTGGCCGACATGTGTGCACCGCCCCCGGGGATGGACAAGGAGAAGCACCTGACCCGGGTCTTGTTGGACAGCTTCTTGTCCAACAAGCTCGGGACCCCGAGCCACAAGGTACTGACCTCAGCACGCTCTGCCGGCGCCCTCTGCGGGCTGCGCCTGCGCCCGCCCTGCTGGTCGTAGCGCCAGGGCCTCGCTCATGAGGCAGCTGAGGCTGATGAGGGAAGGGCCCGGGGTTTGTCGTGGAGCCGCGCCTGGGCAGGCCGGCTTGTGTGTTTGGGATGGAGACAGTTCCAGCCTGGCCGCCTCCTGCCGCCTGTATGGAAGGGGCAGCTGGCACATCGCCCCGCAGGCTGGCCGCAGACCATGGCGCTTGCAGTACCGCTATTTGGGCCAAGACTGCTAAGCTATATAGGGAGAGGGGCTGGTGGCGCCATCGATCCCAGAGAAGCACCTCCTTTGGGGCACTGCATCCCCAGCAGGCCTCAAAGGCCGACTGAGACGTGACTGCCGCCTGTTCTGAACAGAGGAGCTGACCACTGGATTCTTAGAGCGTGTGGCAAGTGGCGTCTTGCGCGCTGGTGACGCTGTGTGTGTTCTGTGTGCAGGTGCTGCTGCATGGACCTTTCAGCCCGTATGAGCTCAGGTGCCACAGCCTGACCAGGATCTCCAAGTTCAGGTAGGGCTCACTGAGTTTCACGAGAAATTTTTTTCTTTGCTCCTGTGTTTACAGAGCTCGTCAGAAACAAATCTTTGTCTCTGACCTGTGGGTACATGCTCTTTCCTAACTGCCTCCACCTCCTGTCCTCGCTTCAGGTCTGAGGCCCCCTCTCCCCTGGTTGTCAGCCACTCTGTGTGAGGTCTCTTGAAGTGTCTTTCATCCCAGACCCCTCCTCTCTTCTAATTACTGTTAGTCACTCAGCGAAGCTGGGCTGCCTGCAGCGCCCGGGGACAGCGCGGGCTGGGGGGTCAGCAGGGAACAAAATGCGGTCAGAAGTTTCGGGTCCAGGCTGGCGGTTCACAAGAGAAAGTGGTAACTCTACCTGGTAGGTTGACGAGGGCCTTGACGGGGCCACAGAGCGCCGTGACGGCACCGGCGAGGCCCACGACCACACTCATGGAGGCTTTCCAGAGAAATCGAGGCCTGAAGGATGCAGAGGAGTCGGCCAGGCTGGGTGGGTGGGTGGGAGGAGGTGAGGGCCAGGCAGAAGTGGTAAAGCGGCAGGGCAAGGCCCTAGCAGGAGAGCTGCGCTTGGAGGATGGTGGTGAGTTGGGAAGCATGGAGGTTTTAGAGCTGGTGCTGGTTGGGGGGCAGGGGGCGCCTTACTGTGTGCATTTGACGGTGGTCCCTTCGGTGGCAAGGCAAACCCTGGCTTCTCGGTGCCTGAGGACCGGCACGGCCGGAGGCCCTGGCAGCTGGTGAGAAATGCAGAGACCCAACCACCCCAGCCTGCTGACTGGGAGCCTGCGTCTCCACAGGCCTCCGGGCGACGTGCAGTTCCTTTGAATTTGCGTTGGACCTCGGGGTAGAAGCGTCCCTAGGAAGGAGCCTGCCTTCGAGGCTGGCCACGGCACTGAGTCCAGGGCAGGGGTGCAGAGACAAGTCCTTTCCCGCAGCTTCTGGGTGCGACATCCCCAGGCCGGCTCCATGGGGATTGGGGGAGCAGAAGGCTCCCTCCCTGGCCCTCAGGGCCTCCTGGAGAGGTGCTGAGGGTAGGGGATGGACCATGAGAACTTACTCTGCATGCTCCACAGCTGACCTGCCTAGGATGCAGGTGGTGGCTGCCACAGGTGCGGAGGAGGAACAGAGTTGGGGGCTGGGGGAGGTAGGGACTGGGGCATCATCAGCACGTGGGCGGGACTTGCAGTCAGGGAGTGGTCGGCCCCACTGCGTGCGTGCGTGGGAGGGAGCAACTGGGGCAGCTGCAGGGCTCCGGGGGGGAGGGGAGAGGCGGTCCCGGAGGGAAAGGTGGTGCAGAGGACGTGGACAGCTTTGTGTCCACTGTTGGTCACCGCCTTTGCGCCTGTGACCGCGTCTTTGAAATGGATCTGCTGTGGGGTGGGCGTCACACACGGCCTGGGCGGGACCGCAGCCCTCTCTGCCGGCTCGTTGCAGGCGTGTTTGGATCGAGAAGGAGAGCATCAACTCGGTGGCCATCAGCGACACCCCAGAGGACCTCCACCAGAGGGTGCTGGTGGCGGCGTCCCTCTCTGTCAATGCAACCGGTGAGTGGGGGCTCTTCGCGCAGGCTCTTCTCTTCCCACTCCCACCTTCGTCACTGGGCACGATCTGCCCTGGAGTCGTGGACAGGTGGGTGCGTCTGGACTGTCTCCTGCATGACTAGTTGAGGCAGGTGTGAGGAAGGGAGCCTGTCCCCTTCCTTTCGTGCACGGTGCGGAAACCAGCACCTTGCCCACCTGTGCCCTCCCTCCACCGCGCTTGGCTCTGAAGGGGGACTAGCCCAAGGTCCTAGCCCTGGACAGACCTGGCAGCTGGGTGAGGAGGAAGGGGGGAAAGCAGAGGCCACCCAAGACGGCCCTGGGGTTGAGCACGGTGACGAGGTGTCTCTGTGCAGGGCGCTGTGGGGATGGACCACAGGGAGCGCTTTGCTGCCGGGGTGTCTGCGGGGCCAGGCCAGTGGAGGAGGGGTGGTCTGGGGTGGGGACTGGGACTACGGGGTGGCGGGGGTGGCCTGCGCGGGACCTTGCTTCTCACCGGCCCACCCGACAGGGTCCACCATGCTGCTGAGGGAGACCTCCCTGCTGCCGCACATCCCTGGGCTGCCAGCCCTGCTCAGTATGCTTTTTGCCCCGGCGATGGAGCTCAGGTGCGTATGGCGCCGCCGTCCACGTCACCCACAGCTGCCGTAAGGTGGGGGCCAGTGGGAGAGACGGGCACCCCCACCTCCTTGTGGAGGGAAAAGCTAGCCCTGGCGCCCTGGCTGCCTGTGGGCCCCTCCCTGTGCCGGGGTGGCTGGTGGGGCCCCAGTGAGTGTCCATGCGTTTGTGCTCGGACTCACTCAGGAGGAGGCTGGGGGAGCTCGTGAGGGGACACACAGGGCCACACAGGAGGTCGTGCGAGATGTGGTCAAGGACACGGGAAATGAGGCGAGGCCCAAGGCCCAGGCACCATGAGGGCAGCTTCGCTGTCGCGAGCGGGCGGTGGGAGTCGCTCTGGAGGGTCCCACAGCTGGTAGTCGTCAGGAGGCCTGCTTAGTGCCACTGGGCGGGGGTTCTGAGGTGAGACGACAGCCCACCCTGCTCGTTGCTGCTCTTTTTGGTGCCTGGGTCCAGCAGGACCTTCTGGAGGCTGGAGCGCGGAGCGCTGTGCGGTGCGCGGTGGCCTGTGGCGGCGCCCCTCGCCGGTTCTCTTTGGATGGGGGTTTTGCAGAGCATTTTCTGTGGGCTCAGTGCTGGCCGGCCTAGCAGAGAGTGGGGCGCAGGGAAAGGGACCAGGCCTGGCCCTGAGGAGCCCACAGTCTGGGGGCGAGACAGACCAGGTGGCCGCGACAGACCCTGAAGTGGAACCCGGCGCCCGTTCCCTCCCGTCCACAGGTGGTTGGGCTGCACACACAGGAACCTCAGGCCGCCTTGTCGGGTCTGAGTCCGGGTCCCATTAAGGGGGCCACAGGGAGCCTGCCATTGGCTCAGGCCCGTCTGCCACTTAGCCTGTTCGGGATCTGCTGCGCAGCCTCAGGCGCACCGTGCTTTTTTCAGTTTAAAGTAATGGTGCCCGTTCTCCCCCCGCCCCCTAACTATGTGTGCCGCTTAGAAAAATGTGGAGAAACCTGAGTGGGAAAAATGAACGTGGTGGTTTTTGAACATTCAGCATATTTCTTCTCAGTCTTCTTATATGTATACATTTTAGCGCTTGCTCTTAGAGTTTTGCAATTCTACATCCTATTCCACAAGTACAAGCATTTTCCTATTCTTAGACACCTTTGTTGGTGTCCATTTAAATGGCACATGACAGGCAATGGCCTGTGTGAACAGGCCCCGGTCTCCGACCCACCCTCTCCCGAGCGCTCCCGGGAGATGGGAGACAGGCCGAACCTCTGTGCGTGGTCCTCTGTGAAGCCGCCATCGCCCTGGGCGGGGGTGGGGACGTGCCTGGGGAGCACGCCCGCGCGCTCGGGTGGCCGCGGCCCGCCGACCCGCCCCTTGTGCTCCGCCAGGCTCCTGCTGCGGCCCCTCTCCGTAGGAGCCTTCCGGGGGCGTGAGCGCTGCAGTGCGTGATTGTTGCATTGCCAAAGTGCAACTGGTTCACTTGTAGACGCTCGGAGTTTGGGATAATTGTACTTAAAATACCACCTTGCTACGAAAAGAGCTCAGTAGGAGAAGGTGACAGCTCAGCAGTGCGTGGGCTGTGCGCAGCGGTGACGTTTAACACTCCTGGTGTTGGTTTGAAGAGCCAGCGCGGGACAGTCGGCGTGACGCATCGGCAGGGCCCCTGGACCTGCGGGCCTTCATCCAAACTCTGCCTCCCCTTCATTGTGTGGGTTTTTAAAAATTTGCTGCGTCAGTGGCAACCGCTTTTGAGATGCTCGGGGAGATGCAGGAGGCACTCGACGTGGGGCGAGCACCTTCCTTTCACCCAGCCACTTGGCCTCCTGCAGCAGCGGGCACAGGTGGGGCCTGAGGGCCTGGCACGGGCAGGTGCCCTTGCAGAGATGGCTCATCCCTGCGAGCCCGCAGCACCCTGCCATCGGCGACCCGCCCGTCGGTGTCCACCCGCAAGGGAGCTTGCCCTGCCCGGCGCCAGCAGCCCCCAGCCCCAGCTGGCGGTCCGCTGGCGACTGCTGTACAGAGGCTGCGGGGGCCTCTGTCAGAAGCAAAGCCCACAGCCTCTGGGTCTGTCACCATCCCGTCGGAATGGGTGGCAACCTGAAAACTGCAACAGTGGGAGAAAAAGATGATAATTGAAGCTTAACGTTTTGTTAATGTTCCCAGAGGAGGCGGTCTGTGTCACCCTCCGCTGGCCAGCAGAGGCCGCTGGCGACCCAGCTTCTGTGTCTCTCACTCTCCCCAGCGGGAGCCTCCCTCCGCGCCCTCCCTGCCTGCCTACCGCCTCGGCCCCCTCCTGACCCAGGCCTGCTCCTCCTCGCTGGCCGCTGTCCCGCCCCGTGTTCTCCTCCCAGTCTCCCTCGGGCCAGTCTCAGGACCCGAGGGGGGTTGTCCCTGCGAGAGGGACACGCTGAGAGCAGCAGGGCCTGGGAGACGCCCGCGGGGGCCGGGTCTTCAGGTTAAGCAGGTCGGCAGAGCACCACTCCAGCCTCAAAAAGCAGGCGACTTGTAAGCCGGAATCTTTCAAAACCACAGAGGCTCTATCAGGCAAAATGGTTGAAAATGAAGCAAGAGTGGGTGTGAAGGGGACTCTCACTGCCACTGGGTGTCTCTGTTGCGTCAGCTGTGGGTGAGCTTCAGACGCCCCCGAGGGACAGCCGGCCTCTGCGCATCTGGGCCTGCGGCAGGAACACCTGCAGGCTGGCGGCTAATTCGGGCTGGAGCCTCAGTGTCCCCTCCTGAGGGCGGTCTCAGGTCACCTCTCCGTGGGCTGTGTGGGCTTCCTCACAGCCTGGTGGACGCTGTGTCACTGTCAGGACCAGCCTGACGCATATGTCCTGCGATTGGCATGGTCACAGCCACTCCCAGGCTCCAGGCGCAGCTCCCACCCCTCCCTGGGAAGTGTCGGCCTCTCCTGGAGGAGCGGCGGGCAGGGTGGGGGCTTTTGGGGTCGCCGTCCTTGGAGGGTGCCCTCGGCCACTCTCTGCCGACTCCCTGTCAGGGCTGTTTGCAGGGTGTTCATGCCTGGGTTTGCGACAGGAAAGCATCTCGCCATGTACGCCCTGGTTTTACAAAACCTTGGGACACAGGAGGGGAAGCAGAGGGTCCCTGTGGGTAGTGGGCGTGGGAGGTGACGAGCACAGTAAGGGAGGGACGCGTAAGCTGGGGGCGGGCGGTGGCAGAAGACGGGCCTCGGCGTGCCCTTGGCCACTGCGTCCTCCCCGGCCCGAGGCCCGTCTGTGGACGAGGCTGTCTCCACCTCGGGATGGCCAGGGTGCAGGGAGGAGTGGCAGGCCCAGCACCAGGGCGTCAGAGGCAGGGAGTCCTTGGCACGTGCCTGCGGCTCTGGGGGCCAAGGGGGACATGCATTCGGTCTTCACGGGGTGGCCTGAGCGGGGTTTGGCAGCATTGTGAGGCCCTGACTACTGCCGTTCAGCATTCCGCCGACCGACCCCACGCACGCTGCAGGCCCCTCGACGGCTTTCCGATGTGGGCGTTTCCTGTTGACTGGCACGTGTTTGGGAGAAAACGGTTTCCTTGTTTGCTTGTCTAGGCAGTTCTAGAACATTAGCTTGTGGTACAAGTGCCTCTCTGCTGTATGTATGGTGCACCTCGTTGCCTGGAGGACTCAGCCCTTCCAGACAGTGGCCCTGACCTCATGGGCAAGCAGTGCCCAAGGGAGTTCGTGTGCCGTGAGCCCCGGGGGGGCTCCCACGGGCGGGCTCGCCCTCGTAACCTCTGCAGTGTTTGGCTTGAGTAGGAAAAGCGCGTCACAAAGGAGACCGAAAGTCTCTTAATGGCCTTAATGGTCTTAATGGCCGTTTCCTAGGTTCACGTGAGAATCCCTGGAAGATTCAGCCGCCGTGCTTTGGTTACCGCTCCTGATTGAGGATTTGGAGCAGGCGAGCAGAGTCACTCCCCAGTGTGGGTCCATCCCAGGCCGGGTCTCTTAGGACCGTTCTTGTTGACGAGCAGGGGTGGGCATGGTAGGCGGGCAGTGTCCGTCCGCTGGCAGCTGTCATGCGGCGCCTCTGGCTCCCGATGAAGTGGCTCGCGCTCTTCATCTCCATGAGCCCTGGCCACTGCTCTGTTGCGGAAAGGCTTCTGTAACCGGAAATAAGAACTTACACTCTGCTGATGACAGGGGTGGGGCTATGCCTAAAGAGACGTCGGTGACTGGTTTGTGAAGGAGGCGCTCTGCTCTGAGTTTATGTGTCCGAATCCTGAGCTCATCTGAGCTGATATAGAGGGGGGTTCTTTTCAGTTTTCATTAAAGTGAAAAAGAAGTGTGTGTGTGTCTTTAGGGTTAAGAAAAAACTGATTTTGCTGAGGTTATTCCATCAAAACTTTATTGATGTAGGTGGTGGGGGAAGGTCTGAGATGATTAAGAGTCAAAGAAAATTAGCAAAGTGTTTTCAGAGGTATTCAATATTAGTGTCTGCTTTCTCATCTTAAAATGATTTGTTGAGCCCGTGATGGGCTGCAGCGCCGGCATTTAAACTCATGCCAGAGCACGAGAAGGGCTTGGGGCGGGGGGGCGGTTCCTGCTGAGGGACCTGGAGGGGGGTGCAGGGGTGTGAGAAAGTGGCTTGAGACAACGTGGAGAAGCCGGCGGAGACGGGGCTCAGTGTTCAAAATGCCGGGGAGGCCACGGCCGCCCTGGGCAAGGCAGCAAGGGGACGAGGGCTGTTTGGGGGCTGCTGCTTGTTGTGCAGAGTAGGCAGGGGCAGGCGGGGGCTTGCTGGAGAGCGGGCGTGCAGCGGCGGTGCGTGGACAGGCGAGCACAGGCCCGGGGGCTCCTGGAGAGATGAGGGACAGGGTGCCGGTGCTCGGGGCAGTGCCGGCCGTGCGCTGAGTTATGCAGCTGTGGTGGGTGGGGAGGCGCACGCGCCGGGTGAGCCTCACTGAGCGACCACCCTCCTTCATGAGTCGCGAGCGCGTGTGGCCTCTTCTCCAGAAGTCGCACTAAGGCCGCAGCAGGGGCAAGAGTTCAGAGGTGGGCAGAAAACCATACGTGCTAGAAATGTTTCTTACGTCATCTCATCTGCCGCCGCGAGAATTAGGGATCTACATAGCGGATTAGGAAAAATGTTAAATTGCTAACCATATACACTCCATTATTTCTAATGTAAAAACTGGAAGAGAAAATGCAAAATTGGAATTAGTTGCTGTACTGGGGTCGGCAGAACTCAAGTCAGTTCCATCAACTTGAAAACAGTGGTTTACCAATTTTGAAATGTTAACCCTTCTCAAAACTTTCACTTAGGGTTGACAGGGCCGGGAAGTGCTACACTGGAGTCCTCTGTGGCCTGGGGTGGAATCCAGCCACAGGTGCCCCTGTCCTGCCGGAGCACGACATGGAGCTTGCGTTTGACGTTCAGTTCAGCGTGGAGGACATTGTGGAGGTGAGGCCGACGTGTCCCCCCGGGCGGCAGGCCTTCCTCGCTCTTGTTCTGCATGGCTGCCCTTGGATACCCATCTAACCGCGAGCCCAGACCTACCCCTGGGTCCTGGGGTGCTCGCTGCCCCCTTCACTGAGCTCCGCTCTCCGGGTTCCTCACCAGTGTTCCCCGGCACAGTGAGCTCCCCTGGGTGATGGGTCGAACACCGGACAGCCGTGGGTCTCTGTCCCAGTCTCCTTCCAAGGCAGGCCAGCTGCATGTCTTGCTAGTTCAAGTCGGGGAGCCAGGGACCGGGTCCTGCCCCGTCGGCTCCGGGGGAGAGCAGGGGTGGGCTGGCCGAGCCGACGGCGGTGTGGACGGCCCTGCAGCCCAAGACCCTCACCCTGCACCCCAGGGGAGGGGAGACGCGTAGAAACCGCAGCAGGTGGACCCGTGACTCCATAGCTTTTGAACCTGCTAGTGAGGAATTTGGGCGCACATTCCGTTTACTTATGTCCATGGACTTCGTCCTCCTCATGGTCCCGTTTTGTTGCATTTTGAGGAGCTTGGTTTAGCTGGTCCCCCATCGCAGACAGCGGGACAAGCTCTGCTCCAGAGCGCTCGGCCACCTCTGTCTTCTGCGAGGTCCCTGGAGGTGGGCCAGGTGGCGCCCCTGCTCGGACGGAGAGGCCATGGTGCTGGGGAGGCGCCTGTGTCCTGACTGCGCATGGCCCTGCTGGACCAGTCCTCGGCGTCGTGCTCTGTTGATTTAACTTCACTGCTCTTTCACCTGGAGAGAGTTTTAGGCTTAAAGGTGCTCCTTAGATGACAGACCGAATTGTAGAATATAAACTACAAAACTCCGAGAAGCAGGTACAGGAGAAAACCTTTGTGACCTTGGGTTTGACGATATGTGTGTAGATGCAACAACAAAAACTTGGTCTGTGGAAAAAAAACTGGTAAGTTGTATTTATCAAAATTAAAAACTTTTGCTCTGCAAAGGACTCTGTTAGGGTGGAAAGATAAGCTACACGCTAGGAGAAGATATTTGCCAATCACATATCTGATAAAGGACTTTTATCCGTAATACATAAAGAACTCTAGAACTCGGGTTATAAAACGAACACCTAAATCACAATACGGGTGGCAGTGAGCCAGTGACAAGATGTTCAACGTCATACGTCAGTGGGAAAATGCAAGTTGAGAAAATGCATCCTAAGTCACTGGGAGGTGCCGCACGCGCCTGTGGAGCAGCTGAGCTGCAGACAGCCGCAGGGACGGGCGCTGGCGAGCCCTGGTGCCACAGGGCCCTGTCTGCTGCTGCTGCGAGTGGGTGGCTCTTTTGGAAGAGAAGGTTCTTAAACGCACACCTGCCACGAGACCCAGCTACATATTTATCCATGAGATTGGAAAACTGGCACCCCGGTGAAACCGTGTGGGACGGCTGGCCGCAGCACGGACAGTCCCCAGGCAGGCGCTGGACCTGGAAGCAGGCGGGCAGTCCCTCCGCGGGGGTGGGTGATTCCTGTGGCAGGAAGCGGAGTGACTGGGAGGTGCGTGCTATGGAGCGAGAGAAGCCGGGGCCAGGCCTCCTTGCTGTAGGACTCTGCTCATGTGACTTTCTGGCAGAGCTAAACTCTGGGGACAGACACAAACCAGTGGTCATGGGGGCAAGGGAGTGACCGGTGGCATAGGGCGCAGCAGTGGCCTCTGTGGTCCCCAGAGGCAGGTGCACGACTCTGCACATTTGTTAAACGCACGGAGGGCCCTTGTTGAAAGGGCGCAACTCAGTGTATGTGATCAGCACACACACCCTCACCGGGAACGACTGCCCTGTGTGTGGATGGGGCTTGGCAAGGCTGGTGGACTGGAGACAGCGAGGCTGCCGCCGCAGGGGCCTTACCAACGCCTGCTGGGCTTGGTAGGGGGCCTTCCGGCCCCAGGGCTGCTGTCCATGGGCCTGCGGCTGCACACAGAGCTGGAGGTGGGCGTGGGGGTCTCACTGGACCAGTGGGGAGGAAGCTGTGCGTGCAAGAGCTCTGGCCCCGAGCGTGTGGGCGAGCTCAGGAGGCCTGGGGTCAGACACCCAGAGCCTGGGACAGACCCAGCACCCAGACTGCTGTTTCTGGCTTTTCAGCAAAAGGAACTGGGCACCTGGAGTCCATGGTGAGGTGGGCTGGGCGTGGGTGGGGAGAGTCCGGGGTGGGCCTGGAGCACCTTTGCTGGAAAGTAAGGGTGGTGGAGAGGGGCGTCCCAGGGACCCAGGAGGCAGCGGGGAGGGCTCAGGCTGCAGTGCGGGCACGGTAAAATGTGACGAGCACTGGGTGACAGCGGGAGTGACAGCTGGAGTAGGAAACGACGCCCGTGTGCCCGTGGGGTGTGAGTGGCCGGATGAGCAGACAGGAGGGAGAGACCCATCTCCGTACGGAGTTCCCGGTGGTGCCTGTGGACGCCCACGCTGAGGACGGGCCAGGCTTAGTGGGGAGAGGGAGGAGAGGCTTCACGGCAGGGAAGCCGGGCAGGCCCCCACCAGTGACCATGACGTGCCGAGAGTGTGCCGCGCCCAGCGGCATTCTCCCCAGCGTCTGTCGCCCCTTCCGACCCCGAGAGCAGCCCCGTGCAGCCCCGGTGCTGGACCAGAGCTCAGCACAAGGGAAGAAGCTGCCGAGACACTGCCCAGAGCAGAGGAGACTGGGAGACGCGGCCCAGGGACAGTGCAGTGCCTGCCCTGAGTGGGACGCGGGGACAGAAAGGGGACAGGAGGCAAGCTTGTCCCTTGCGACGCAGCCGGTCAGGCCTGAGCTGCGGCAGGCGCACTGTGGGAAGGGGGGGGTGGCGGCATCAGGGCGCCCTGCGTCTCCGACCATCCTCGCTGCCCTCCCGGGAAGGCTCTGGCAGAACACGCCCTAGCAGGCCCTGGGGGGTGGCGCTCCTCAGGCCCCCGTGCAGGTGTCACACGACAGGTGGGGATGCGTGATCCAGGCGGACCGAGCGGGGTAGGGGCGCGGCGAGCCACGCTCCGAAGCCCCAGAGAGGCTCAGAAAGGAGGCCTGACCGCAGCGCTGGGGCCTTTCTGGCTGATTTTTAATTTTCCCTGTGTCACTGCTTCTGAAGTTATGATGGTGGTTATTGATGTGACTTGGCTTGTTTTAATAATTCCCTCAGATCATGTTGGCAGCCATGGATTCCAGACGCTTCTAAGTTATTTAGCTGGGGAGCGACGCGTGGTCGCAACAGAACCGTGAGTGCGCGTCTGTTGCTGTTCATTGCAGATTAACATCCTCAGGGCCACTATTAACAAGCTCGTCTGTGACGGGCCAAACGGGTCCAGGTGCCTCGGTCCAGAAAGAATCGCGCAGCTACAGGATAGCGCCCGACAGAAACTTTTAGGGTGAGTGTGCCACGCGGAGGCTTTGCTGCCCCCCCACTCCCTCCCCACAGGGCACTGCCAGCGCGGTGCCACCCCAGGGCACAGGCGGCCTTGGCGGGGTGCCCGGGGCAGCAGTCGCCTCTGTCCTGTGTACCTGCAGGCCTTGGGCAGGGGCTAGCAGGCACCCTCACGTGGGCTAATTCACGGAAAATGGGGCACAGGGACCCTTTCAGAGAGTACGGGCAGAGCGTAGGGAAGCCACCGTGAGCACAGGGCCCGCCGTTGGGGGGCCGGGAATAGGCACCCTGACCCTCCACTGCTGGCCGGACTCCTTGTGGCCAGACCTCGCTGGGTCCTGGGGCCAAGAGCCCAGGCCAGCCTGGCCAGCGCGGGGGAGAGGGGGAGGGGCTGTGGTCTTGGGGCGCAGAGGCTCCCGGCACACCCAGGCCTGCCTGCCCGCTGGCACGGCGCTCGCTCTGGGGCAGGTCCCTCCTTTGTCAGACGGCGTCCTCAGCTGCTGGGACTTGAGTCATGCAAGTGCCCGTGGCACCCGATGTCTTGGTGACTTTATGCTCCTTCCCCCAGACGTTTTGGGTGGGTTTCTCTTAGCTGGACAAGCACTTTAGAAAGGTGTTCAGGGTGCAGTGCCACCTTAGCGGTTGTAGGAAAGGCTCATTTCAGTTTCCTCTCCTCACTTTTCTCCATAAAAATGCTTCTGCATAAGATCTGTGTGTGTGTGTGTGTAGCACCCGCAGGTACACGGGTCCTGTCTGTGCTCACGCACGGGGCGGACAGGCCGGGGCCGCCAACACTGCGCGGGCATCGAGGTAGGTAAGATGGTGCCACGTGCCTGACTCCGTGGCCCTGGCTCTGACCCGGGCCCGGGGCCTCTCTTGTCGCTTCTGTTTCTGGAGGTGAGTGGGCTAAAACGCCCTCTGGCCGTGCCCGTGCTGCGTCTTGGCCTTCCAGACTCATCGTAGTTGTCCTTCTGAGGAGGAAGTGTGTAGGATGCAGCCTTTTTAGAAGAACCACAGCGGTGTTTTCAGTTACTGATATATCATTAGGATGACTTAATTCTCTTTTTTAAAATTGCAGTTTGTTCTGTCATGTGAAACCGAGAGAGAGAATTGTCCCCAGGTGGCACGAAAAACCCTACGAGTGGAACCAGGTGCATGAGCAGCGGGGGGCGGTGTGCGCGGCCTGCCCAGCACGGGGGCGAGGGGCGGTCCTCCGGCCGGCGAGGGCGTCACAGGCGGCGCAGGCTCTTCATGGGCAGTGCGCGCCCGCCACACTCGCCGTGGGGGCAGCCCGAGCCCAGGCCTGTGGCCCGTGGGACTGGGTAAGCAGGCAGGGGCTTCTGGGTCGCCTTCGGCTGCCCTCGCAGTCCGCTGGGCTGTCACAACGACACTCTGCCTGTGGGGGGCGCGAGCAGCAGAGATGTAGGGGTGGACGTGGTTGGGCTCTGTTGGGGGCCCGCGACCTGCTGTGTGGCAGGGAGAGAAAGCTCTGGTCTCCTCCTCTTGGGAGGGCGCACACCCCGTCACAGGCCCCCCCCCCCACGACCTCCCCCAGCCCCGGTCACCCTCCCGGCAGCATCTCACTGGGGGTCAGGACCTCAGCGTGTGCACTGGGGGACACGATTCAGCCCATGGCAGTGAGGACTAGGGCAGGGCCCTTCTCGGACGCCTTCACATTTCCTCTTTCTCAGGTTTAGAAAATTGAGTAAGATGTGACTTCAGGGAAAGGAACCGAGAGAGGAATTTTAAGCTTTAATTTTCCAACCAGGGATTTCCTTAGAAGTGAAGCCGCTAATGGCAGTTCCTCGTCCTTCGGCCATTAAATGGGCCTGTCCTCCCAGCTCCAGGGCGGAAGGCTGCCTCCGCGGCGGTGTACCCGCTCTCTGTGCCCGGGACAGGCTCCCATCCTCGGTGCCCTCAGACCTGTCCCGGAGCCAGTTCTGTGGTGACAGAGCCCTGCGGGGCGCCTGCAGGGCAGGTGCCAGCCACCTGTCTCCCGAGGCTCAGTTGCTTGAAGCTAAGAGCAGAATTGCGTTTGGAGGCTGATGCCCTAGAAAACCGCCCTGCCGTGAGCCCCTGTGACGAGGCCACGGCCTCTGCCCTCCCGGCGAAGGGTGCGGGGACTGCTGAGCGGGGACTGCGTGGCTGCCCAGGGACTGTAAAGGCGGTCGGTCAGGTCTGTAGCGTCAGGCGCTGGGAGAGCAGAGGAGCATCCTGGGAACGGTGCCTGGGAAGCCCAGTACTTCCTGCGCGTAATTTTCCGTACTCATTTTGTCTCACTCTGTGCCCTGGTGCCGAGCCTGACGGGCCCTTCTGTCCCTTAGGTGGACCCGAAGCTGGTCATGGAGCCGGTGGAGCGGGAGGGCCGCAGCGGGAAGAACACCTCCCTCTACCAACTCCACAGCCCGATCGTGCTCAGCCCCTAGCGCCCCGCTGCGGCCGTGCCCGCAGCCCCAGGCCTGGGTCCGAGCCCCTGGGCCTACCTCCCTGCTGCCTCGTGGCGCTTTTGCCCTGGCCCCGGGCTCTCTGGCCGGGGCTGGGCAGCTGTCTGTGGGAAGGCCTGGGAGGCCGAGTCTTTCCCAGGACAGGAAGTCACTGTGACTGCTTGGGGGGCGGCTCTGAGTGACCTCGCTGGAACCAAGCGCCCCGTTGGCCGTGAGCTGCCTGGGCGGCCCCCGGAGCCAGGGTGCCCGTGAGTTGTTTGTCACGGTGACCTAGCCAGCATGCCCACCGTGTCACACGGCCACAGCTGTGTTTGTCAAAACCATGTGGAATTTCTAATTCGTTTTTCATGAGGGAAAGTACCTAATTTTGGTAAAACTAAGTTCAGTTTTGTATACTTTAGGCTTTTTACTTGTTAGAGTTCTCACTCCACAGTTTGGATATCAGAGAGATTACCCAGCAATTAGTATATCTGTTAAGACAATAAAAACATTAGACTAAATTCCTGTTTCTGACCATGTTTAGCCAGGAGACTGAAATGTATTCAATCCAAAAAAATCCAAGTTTATAAAATCTATAAGGGAATAGAGACCTCTTTCTGAGTTAGCTCCTGTCAGGGGGACAGAGCCCGGGGACCGTGGGAGCCACGGCAGCGGGAGAGGCCAAGCTGGCTCTTGCCAGGGCAGCTGGGGGCGGGGGGACAGCTGTCAGCGCAGGCAGCAGGCCCAGGGCAGGGCCGGGAAGGGGCGGCTGCACCCTTCTGGGAGGCTGCTCCCATGACATCCCACGGCAGGTTGATGGCTCACCCCCATCAGCTCGTCCTGCCCACGTGTGCCGACGTCCCAGACTCCTGGGTCCACACAAACCACGCCGTTCACGTGAACGGCTCAGGCCCAAGGAGAGCCTTGCTGGCGGCGGGGCCCTCCAGATGGCCAGGTTCCCCGAAGCCAGCCGAGGGCCGGCCTCCCAAGCAGGCCTTTGGGAGAACCCGGCGCCGGGCCTGCCGCCTAGACCCTCGCCCGCACAACTGCGAAGACCCTCTGCTGCAATGCGGTGCGCGGGCCCCTCCGGCACCAAAGGCCTAAACTGCGCAGGCGCACGTGCGTGCGGGTTCCGTCCGTCAACGCCTGCACTTGTTTTCCGTCGTGGTTGGGAGCTTGTGGGTGCCAAGGGACGACCGCACACGTTGCTGAGTACAGAATGAGCATCCACGGGCTTTGGGGTCCCGTGGCGGGCGGGGAGGGGCCCTAGAACCCGCTCACTCAGAGACTGAGGGCCAGCTCGGTTTCTGGGGCGTCAGAATCACATGCGGGCGTTGGACCGTGTGCGTGGGGTCAATGCCCCTAAGCCCTGCGCCAGTCCAGTGGGCCTCGGTGAGGTTCCTGGGCACAAACCAAAGATAACAGAGCCACCGCTGTCCTCCAGTGTGGTGGCAGGGACCTAGGGGACGTTTTGCATGTGGCGACAGATGTCTGAGTCCGGCTGTAGGGCCTGTGCCGCCCGAGGGAGCAGACCTGCCAAGGGCAGCCAGGTCAGGTCCCTGCGGATGAGCAGCCTGAGCCACAGGGAGGCTGCGGCTTGGGATTGAATAAAAATGCCTTAAAATTTACACGGACGGGTAAGTGCCTAAGGATAGAATTCTGCAGACGCTGGGGGCCCTGTTAACATGGACGGAGAAGCCGGGAGCTGCGCAAGGAAATGCAAACACGTAACTAGGCTAACCAGACATTGTTTGGCAAGAGACGCCACAGCCACTCAACAGGCGGAGAGATGCTTGTGACATAGTAGGGTCTGACGTAGCTTCGCGTAGGCCGTACAGAAGCCCTTCCCCATGTTTTTCAGGAAAGAGCAACAATGAAACCAAAACAGGGCAATAAATATGGCTACATAGCCCAGAGAAGAACAAATTCTCATGGCCAAGAAACACGAAAACATCCCAGTTCCTTAGTAGGAAGGGAGCTAGAAATCAGTGAGCTTCATACCCGGCCTGGCAGGCAAGATTGAAAAAGCCGTGTCATTTGTGGAGGGAAAATACTCCCGTGTTGCTGGTGAAGTCCTGAGTGTTTCAGCTTCTTTGGAAACCAGTCCAGCAACATCTGTGAGAACCGAAAATAGCCCTCCCCCCGCCTTTGCCGTGGACAATTTCAGCTCTGCTGCATGTGGCCGTGCAAGGGGCAACGCGGCCCACCCAGGGAGGTGCACATTCCTCCGGGAATCGGGTGGCCGTGTGAAGAAGGCGTGGGAGCTGCTGCTGCCCTACAGGGGCTTCCTCCAGGCGGCTGGGAGCAGAAAGACACGGAAATGTGCCCCCGTCTCATTTAAAATCATTCACCCCGACACACGTGCGAAGTGCATGTGTATTTGTGCTTCTCTGAGGGGGCACAGGGCACAGAGAAAAGTGTGGGAGGGTGCGCTCTGGATGGTGACTTCCATTCCCTGGGCGGCAGTGTGGGGGTGCCCTTTTCTCTTCGACATCTTTCCTGCTGCTTCCCAGGAACACAGACCTGATGGCTGGAGCTTCTGCAGCCATCTTCAGCCTTGAGAGGCCTGATAGTGGGAGCCACCCAGGAACAGTGGCAGCATCTGGGTCCTCTCAACCACGGTGCCATCCCACTAGCCGGTCCCCAGACTGCCTGCTGCCAGATGGACTGCTTTTATGTGAGGGAAATTCCCTTTTTAAAGTCTTTTTTTATTTTTGGTCTGTGTTACAAACAGCGAAACATGGTTGCTGTTTGATATAGCATATACTTTTTAAAAAGTTAAAAAGTAAAAGAATACAGATTCAATTGACAAAGTGTTGGGTTGCAGAAGGAGCATTAAAAATCCCAGGAAGGGACCCAGGCAGACAGAAATGTCTCCGATTGTATGGCCTGGGCACCTGCCTGAGCTCGGAGCAGCTCAACTGCCGGCTCGGCACCCTGAGGGTCGGCCGCCTTGTGAAGGGAGCACGGCGGTATCCAGGTCACCGTATTCGGGGAAGGGTCTTCTCCACCGTGAAGGTGCCTGCCTGCTGCCAGTTCATAGAAGATGCCCCCACCCAGGCCCCAGTGTGCAGGAGCCGAGTGGCGTGCCCCTGCAGACAGCTGGTGCAGAGGGTACCGGCGAGCCCCAGGTTGTTCCTGCGCTCAGGTCCTGTCGGAGTGATTGTCATAGGATGTTAACTGGAGAGAGGATTTTAAGTAAAACAGAAAAATGTCAGTATAAACAGAAGTAGGACAGTGTGGAAAGGCAGTGGGCGTTCTTCAGAGGAACCTTGCCCAAGGGAGCGCCCCTGAAGACCCGGAGCTAGAAACTGCGGAGCACCTCTTGGGTGATGTTTTCTTGCTTGAGTCTCCTTTCAGGATGAGGTCCGTATGCTCGGGGTTTGGTAGACAGTTCAAGTGCAGGGAGCGTTTCCTGGTCCACAGAGAGATGTCAGCGACAGGGACACAATGCCACCTAGCCTGCGTCCCTCAGAACTGCAGGTTTGCCTCCGCAGCAAAACCAGAAGTTTCCTCCTGTCAGCTTTCAAACGATCAATCATAGGGAAAACTTTAAACATGGAAGAAAAAAAAAGCTGGAAGTACCGACGAAAAATTTTGACAAAGCAGGACTTCCAACTTTGTAGAAGCATTTCAATAAACAACTTGGAGAATTGTTACATAACTGTTACTGGTTTAAGTTTATTCTAGAGTGACTTTTGGTTTAATGTGAAACTGAAAGACATCTGCAGGTCTTCCTGGGTTCCTTCTTCACGTCGCTCTAAATCGAAGGTTCTCTTCCCCTTTCAAAGTTGTGTGACATCTAGTTTACGCGCAGGTCTGAATCGCAGCTTGGTGAATCCTGATGAACCCCACACCACGCAGCTGCCTCTGCCAGCATAGCACCCCAGTGGCTCAGCAGTTACTGCCAGGGTGCCCAGTGTCGGGTCCCGGAGACGGCGGGCGCGTCCTGGCTGCTGCACAGGTTCACAGGAATGGAACCGCAGCACATCCTCTTCCTGTGGGGCTGCTGTTGCTGCACATGGGGTTTCTGCGCTTCATGCTCTCCCCGCTCTCCCGCTGCAGGGCATCGCACCTGCCCTCAGTCAGACCCGCGGTGAATAGGTGCTTAAAGTTGCTGTGAACAAGTCTTTATAAACATGTTTTTATTTCTCTGGGGTCAGTACCAGAGAGGCGGAATTACTGCATCCTCAAGTGGGGGCGGGGGGCGGTTTATACAAAACTAGCACATTTTCCAAAGTGACTGTAGCATTCTGCTCCCTGGTAGTTGGAGCCTTTTCCACTTCCGCCCCCAGCCCGCCCTTTGGTGCCCCTGGTCCTGCTGAACCTGCCGATGTGGGTGCTGTCCCCGGGGTGCAGTGCCAGGCCTTGCAGGCAGAGGGCAATGCAGCGGGGTGGGGGGACGACGGGATGCCAGGGAACTCCCAGCTTTTGGGCCCCCATAGTCATGTTGAGTTGCAGAAATTCTTTGTTCATTCAGGATACAAGTCCTTTGTCATATCTGTTCTGTAACATTTTTTACTAGCTTAGCTTATTGCAGAGAAACAGGATTTACCACCTTAAACATTCTTGTTTTTCCCCCACTCTGTTGTGTCCTTCGATGCACAAAATTTTAAAAGTTTGATGATGTCCCACGTGCCAATTTTTGCTCATATTGCCCGTGCTTTTGGTGTCACGTCCAGGAAACCATTGCCAAGTCCGATGGCACGAACAGTGGTGACGAGAACCCTGCGCATGGCTCGCTGTGAACAGAGATGCCTGCGGAGCAGAGCAGGGAGCGGGCGGCAGCTCGGTTGCCTGCGGGGTCCTGCGGGGTCCTGCGGGGACGCTGGGTCAGCCTCCGGCTCTTGCAATTTGGCAGTGGAAGCAGCCCTGGGAGCAGACCTGCTGTCAGGCTGTCGCGCAAGTCTGCGGGGCCAGTGGGCGGTTCAGGGGTGGCTCCCGGCGGAGTGGGGGGTCATCGCGCGGGGCCGTCAGGGAGAAGCCTCGGGCAGACACAAGTAGCGGGCAGGAGAGAGGCCACAGGCGGCCCGACCGTCCCAGGAGGGCCGAATGGTGGTGCCGGTGGTTGCAAGTTGCAGCCCTGGCCTCAGCGCTCAGGCTGGATTTGGAGGTGAGACCCCTAAGTAGGCGAGGAGGCCGCTGAGAGTGGGTCCGAATCCAGCCTGGTCAGGAACCTCAGAAGCGGAGATTTAGACACAGAGACGCCAGGGGTCACGTGCAGAAGGAAGACTGTGGCTGGACACCCGGGGGGAGAGGCCTCGCGGAACGCCCGGCCGCTTGCGCCCCGCCCTCGGGCGCCCCGCCCTCGGACGCCCCGCCCCCGATGCCCCGCCCCCGCGCGGAGCTGGTCGCAGTCCGCCCGGGCTGTGGACCCTCTCTACCGCATCCAGGCCCCCGCCCCCACCTGGACGGACTCGACTCGCTTGAGAGCAGAAGAGCCTTAATGCGCCACCACTGTCAACGTAACTTCTGTGGGATAAAACCAGGTGCAGGAGGGGCTCTTTCTAGAGACGATGCCGTTCTCCGGGGCACGTCCTGGTCCCCACGCCACCCGCTGCGACCTGGGCGGCTGGAGCCCGGATGGGGACATGGGCTCTGGCCCATCCACATCGAGCCCGCGCCTCGGGCTTTCCTCGCGGGCTCCCGCCCTGGAGGTCCGGGCCCTTCTGAACGGAGTGCAAGGGGCGGCCTGGGGGGTCTGCCCACCCTCGGCCACCCCAAAGAGTGGGCACTGGGACCGGGCAACGGCGCTGGCGTTGCTGGGGCGCCCGGAACCCCGGTCAGGAAGGCACGGGGTCGTGGCACCCTCGCCTGAGACCCTCCAACACCGGGGCCAGCGCCGCAGACCATGGGAGCTCAGGCCCTGGCCCCGCCCCTGGGGGTGTCCCCTCCCGGAGCAGGTGCGCAGCCCCGCTCCCCAGGCAGGACACTCCGCCCCCTCACAGGCCCCGCCCACCCTGGCTGTCCTGGGCGCGCTCCTCCACCGCCCCTCAGTCCCCCAAGGTCCCCTGGGGTCCCCGCATCCCTTCCAGTGCCTGTAGCCTTCTCTGGTCCCAGTGGTCCTCGTGGTCCCCTGAGGCATGGCGCGCGCCGTGGGGTCCGAGCGGCGGCTCCTGGCCATCTATACGGGCGGCACCATCGGAATGCGGAGCCAGAGCGGCGGTGAGTCGGCGCCGGCGCCCGGCTGGGGGACCGTCGCGCAGCCCGGCCTTCCCGAGGCCGCCAGCTGCACCCCGAGCCCTCTCCGGCCTAGGTGGCTGCCGCTGGAGGGCAGCGGTCGGCTGACCCTGGGGGCCCAGCACGGAGGACCGTGGGAGGTGGGCCCGGCGTCCGCCGCAGAGCCTGTTCACCCCTTCCGCGGACCGACAAGCGGGCGGGCAGGTGTTCAGCCCCCTCACTAGGACGACCGAGAGGCCGCAATGTGACCGCCCCACCCGCCACCTCTTCCAGAGCCCTGAGGGCTCTGAGTTCCTGTTCACGTGCGGGTGGTTTTTGGGCGTCGGGTCACTTTGTTTTCTCTGCTCCTCTGGCATTGACCGGGTTAGAACCAGCAAGGGGCGACTGCTCTGTGTGGGGGCGAGGTCTGGGCAGGGACACCCGATCGGCAGGCTGCTGGGGCAGGGGTGCTGCCTTCAGGGAGGGCCTCGGCTTGGGGGCCTGGGGCCCTGCAGGGGCGGGAAGAACTCCCAAAATGCCCCCGAATTCCCGGGACAGCAGAAAATTGCCCGTGCCCGCCCCTAGGCCCCGCTCGGCCTTGCGACGCTGCGAGCCGCCTGCCCGCCCCGGTTGGACCTGGACACACCCCTAGCCTCCTTCTTGAGCCTCTTCTGCTGTCCACAGATGAACTGTCCCTAAGGAGCCCCGTTTCCCACGGGCGCTGGTCCTTCTCCGCCACCTTCTTCCTCCCCGGCTCCCCTGCCACCCCATGTGCCTACCACGCCTGGGGCAGCCCTGCACCCTGGCCCTGGGGCGTCCTCCCGCTTGGACCCCTGCGCAGCTCCCCTCCTGGCTGCCAGCCCTGGCCGCATCGCCCTCAGAGCCAACTCAGCTCCTGCCGCCGACCCCCCGCCCCCCCAATCCGGGATCTAACAGAGAACATTCTCTTTTGCCCTGGCCCATCCTGGGGCCACTTCCTATCCCTTCCTGCCTCCTTCCCAACTCCTGTCCACTGAGGCAACTACTCACACACCCTCCGCCCTCCGTCCAACAGCCGCTCCTCGGTGCTCGGCCCCTGTCACTCCACCTCCTGCCCCAGCAGCCAGTTCGCAGACGTGAGGCCCACAGTGTGCCGGGCCCCAGGACTCAGAGCTGCGTGGAGCCCAGTCCTGACCGGGCTCAGACACCCAGCGCAGGGCCATCCACATCCCGGCCAGTGGCTGCCCCAGGGCTGCTAGGGCCCTGCCGTCCGCTGCTGTGTATTTCACATCTCCTACCTGGACAGCTCGCCAGTTGGTGAATGCCGGGTGGGCCCAAGTGGCGCTCCACCCTCGGGTCTGCTGGTCCCTTGGAGTAGCCCTGACAGCAGGGAGGGGACAACCTTAAACCAGCAGCTGCACAGGAACAAGGAGCTGGTCACGGGCAGCCTGCCGCGGAGCCGTGTGGCTGCGGGGGCCTGACGGCCAGGCCCCGCACCTGTGTCGGGGAGGGCCGGGCCCGGGCGCGGGGAGTGGAGCGGGGCCGGGGTGGGGAGAGGGCGGCTGCTCTCTCGCCTGCCGGCCTGCTGACTCCGTCCGGGGCCCTCTGCACGCTGTTGGCCCCCCAGGCTTGGCACGTGTCCACCTGCAATTCCGCTGAGCTCAGCACAGCATCCCCGAATGTCCAGGTGACAGGAGAAGGTGGGCTCTGGCCCTGCTCCCACCCACCCCGCTTTATGTCCCCATCGTGCCCCCGCGGGCTCAAAGTAGCAGCCCTGTGGCTCTCCATTTCCCTGAGAGGCCGCAAAGGCCACACGCCCGGAAGGCAACCTAGGGGCCTTAGCTCTAGAAATGGGGCCACGGAGCAGAGTTGTCAGGTCCTGGGGGCCCGCTCGGGCCACTGGGGTCATCAGGCCCATGAAGCTGAGCTCAGCAGTTGCCCACCCAGAGGCAGGGGGCCTGCCCGGCAGGAGGGGGCGCCTGTCCTCTGAGCCCTGGGGTCTTGGAGGCGGCGGTGCTGCCAGCCTCGGGCAGGGCCTCCTTGTCCACTGCGGTAGCAGTAGCAGCAGCGGCTCCCGGCTCCTGGCAGAGGGAGGTCGCTGCTTCCAGAAGGAACCAGCCACTCAGCACCAGGGCTTCCTGTGACCCGGCCCCATCGTGGGACCCTTCCCACTTCGGGAGGGCGGCCCAGGCGTTAAGCCCCGAGGGCTGAAGGGGGGAGAGGCCTGACAGCAGGTCCTCGCTGCCCCCTGGAAGAGGAGAAGCTAGGGAGCCCCGGGCGCCAGGGCTGTGTGACCCCTGATGCTGAGGGACACCAGGCGCGGCCCTCAGGCCTGCTCTGAGGTGTGTCTGGTGCTCAGTCTCCAGGGACCCTGTGTCGGCCTTTTTGCACCCAGGGGTTAGGGCAGCAGCCAGACCCGGGAGCCAGGCCTGGGGGCCTTGGCAAAGCCCCTGCCCTGTTTGGGCCCAGCGTGGGGTCGATGAACTTGGGACTGCAGGCCGTCCGTGTCAATGATTAACTGGCCTGGCACAGCTGACGTGGGCTCCAGGCCCGGGGGCAGGGGCGGGGTGGGGAGGGAGGTGGGCCCTGCCACAGCAAAGCTGTTGGGTCGACGCTATTGAGGGCATTTCTGCACCTGCAGGTCAACAGTGACCTGCAGGGCACACAGCCTTGAGCCCGAGCCCTGCCAAGGGCCAGGACAGAGGGGCGGGCAGAGGGTGGCAGCCAGGGACAGCCCATGGCTCATCCCTTCCCTGAGCTCATCGAAGGTGTCACAGGTCAAGGGGCATCATGAACCCAAACACAGCCGACACCCCAGCAGCAGGCCGGGCAGCGTCTGGGCTGCGGAACCCGGAGGCCCCGGGCGTTGCGCTGCGGCTCCTCCCGCCTCGTGGTGAGCGGAGCTCCTGGGCCTGGGAGGCCACGGGAGCCCCCAGCAACCGAACTTTGGTCCCTGCAATGTGGCATCTGGGTCTCTGGCCTGGACCTCCTTCTGAACAGGGCTCCACATGCCCTTCGGGTTCACATTCGTGTGGCCTCAGCTACAGGTGGCTCCCGGGGTGGGGGGCACCTGAAGTCCTGGGGCAAACCGTCCCTTATGGAGGAGGGTGTGCGCCAGGCTCTGAGGACACAGGTCCCTGTGTGTGTGGCCCGGCCCAGGCATATGGGGCAGCTTCGGGTTTTGCCTGATGCCAGGGGGGCCTTGTTAAGAAAAATAATACAATGTTGCCATGGCTGGTGTGGCTCTGTTGGTTGGAGTGTCGTCCCATAAACCAAAAGTTTGAGGGTTCAATTCCCAGTCAGGGCACGTGCCTGGGTTGTGGGTTCGATCCTCCGTCAGGGTGTGTGTAAGAGGCAACCGATCAATGTTTCTCTTCCATTTATCTCTCTCTAAAGTCGATAAGCATGTACTCAGGGGAGGATAAAAAAAAATACAATTTACAAAAATCAGACTTAGGTGTGAACGTGGATATTTATTTAGAAGGATGAGGGAAGTCACATAAAGCCAAGAGTGTCACAAAACCCAGAAAAATATTTGTTTTTAACAAGTGAAAATAAACATATTTAATACATATGTATGTAGGGGACCTCATACACATGAGAGCTGGAGCCCCACGGGCACCCGAGGTTCTGAGATCCGAGGCAGGAAAGCGTGACAGAAACAGACGTCCTGAGCTGGGACAGGGATGGCGCCCTGGGGGCTTCAAAGGATCGCGGCAGGACAATGCACAGGGCAGGTGCTCAGTAACCAGCAGTCTGTCCTGCCCTGTAGGTAGGTCCAGGGGTGATCTCTGGTGATCCCTTATTAAGGGCCCTAATTTAAGTTCTAGGTCATTAAGGGAGAAGCAGACATCTCTCTTGAGCCCGCGGCTAAAGTTACCTTTAGCTCAAAGCAGCCCGCAGACCCCAGGGGCACATCTGCGGGGGCCTTCCTGAACCCCCGCAGCTCTCTGGAAGAGTCACCTTCCAGGACTGGCTGGTGGGGGACCCACACGGCGCTGCAGCGTCCTCGGCCTTGAGAAAGTCCTGTTCAGTGAGAGTGGTGCCTGCCTTAGGCAGCTGCCGGCGCCCACGGGGCTCAGCCCGCGGTGCGGGCACGCAGGGGGACGAAGAGGCGCTGCCGTAGGGGCAGAAGGAAAGCCAAGGTTTGCGGTGACAGTGACCCAGAGCGGCCGTGTGGACAGCGGGCGGTAGGGTGACCTCCTGCGGGGCAAGGGGCCGGTATAGCAGGACTCAAGTCTGTCTTACCCTCTTGTCTTAGGTGCCTCTTCCCTTTAAATGTTTCTTTTGTCCTTTAAATCTTTCAGTGAAGCTAATTTGAAATTTTTCAACTTTTTGTAATCGTCTGCAACCAGTGAAAGTAGCTGTCGATGAAACGAGGTGCAGCCTCAGAAAAACTCCTATAAGAGTTTATTTGAGCCAAAGTGATGACGGTTGCCGGGAGGCAAAATCTCAGTGGGTTGGGTAAACGCTCCTGAGAGCGTCAGTTGGGCACCTTATTTTATACATTAGAACTAGAGAAGGAGACATAAGGGGGGGTCGTGGATTAGGGGGATGGGAGAAAGCAAAGCAGGGAAATCTCCGGGATTGGATGGAAAGGAGAGTGGAGAAACACACACGTCTTCTACGTGGGTGGGTCGGGACAGGGAGCACGTACAGCCCGCGGACATGGCGGGGGTCGGCGGGGGGGGCGGGGTGCCAGGGAGGGCCCTGGGCCCTGGGCGCTGGTGCAGGCAGGTGAGCCCTGGGAGGCTGGAAGAGGAGACCAGGCTGACATTTCAAAGGTACGTTATCCTAAGTGCAAAAAGGCAACAGTCGGGCTCAGTTAAGGTAAATACTGGCCTTTGCCAAGGAAGCCGCTGGCCCAGGACGTGACTACCTGCCATGACCCGCCTGTAGTTCGGAAGCTTTCACGTCAGTCCACCCCGTGCAGTTGCTTTCGGTCTCTGAGTCTGCGCGGCCGCCACGCGGGCCTCCGCGAGCTGGCCGGGTTTCGTGTGTGGCCCCTCTTCCATCCCCATAGCTACCCCTCTCTGTTTGCTCGGTTTGGGAGTCCGGACTTCCAAGTGTACTTCTAAAATAGGTCTATCGGAGCCTCTCTCATAACTGCCACTGCAATTTTAGGTCATGGCGGCGCCCCAGTAGGGTCGCAGCCCGCTGGCACACCCGAGCTGTGGGCCAGCAGTGGGGCCCTTCCAGCAGCCCGGCTGTCGCATGGCAGCAGGGACCGATACGCCCGACCCACTCGGAGGCTGGGAGTAAACCTGTGGCCCAGGAGTGACCACTGACCCTGGTCCTGAAGGCCCGACGTGATTCGGCCAAGGATACTCCTCGGCGAGGGGGGGGGGGCGCCTGCTGTCCTCGCTGTTGCATCCGGCGCCCTGCCAAGCCTGCGGGCAGTGCCCAGCAGACACAGTGGGCTGCCAGCTGCCGGCTCAGGGTCACGGTGCTCACGGGGAGCAGCGCGGGGCGCGAGCCTCCCAGGAGCCGGTGCTGAGGAGCCTGAGGTGTTTCCTGGAGACACGCCTGTGACCTTTTCGGGTTTGCTGAGAGCATAGAGCCATAGCACCAGGGCCTCTTCAGAGGCACGTTTCTGGGACCTGGAGGTGGCAGGTGGAGGGCCCAGGCTGGACCCTGGAGGGGTCGCACGCAGTCCAGCAAGGGAGCAAGGAGGGCATGTGGGAAGGGCAGTGGGGCCTGGACATCAAGGAGGGCTTCCTGGAGGTGGTGCCAGAGCTGGGGTGACACACCTGACAGGTCAGAAGACGGCAGGGGTGGAGGACTTCCTAGGCAGAGCCAGCAGCGTGTCTGTGGGCACTCTGAGGAGTGAGGACGAGAGTGCGCATGTGAGAGACAGGCTGCAGCGGGCCTAGGCCCCCGAGCCTCAGTTGCGGGGGTGGGGGTCACCTAGAGATGAGGCCCTGTGGCAGCTGCAGGCCCGTCCGCTTGACCTCTGACCTCCCTGAGGGCTGGAGCTCACCTGGGCCAGCCCAGGGTGCTGCCCTCCACCCCCGCCAGGCCTGGGCCCCACGCAGGGCAGTCAGTGGCCACACAGCACGAGGGCCAGTAGCTGCAGGAGCCGTGGTGGCTGTGGGCCCCTGACCCCACCCCCCACCTGCAGTGCTGGTCCCCGGGAAGGGCCTGGCCACTGTCCTGAGGACACTGCCCATGTTCCACGATGAGGAGCACGCCCGGGCCCATGGCCTCCCTGAGGACACCCTGGTGTTGCCGTGAGTCTCCTTGGGTCTCGGGCAGGGACGAGGGCCAGCTGCCGTGGGGGAGGGCCATCGGGGAAGCTCCCGGGTGAGGCATGTGCAGGAGACCGTCACTAGTGTCCACTTCCACAACTTTAGAACTGACTGACGTCCCCTTTCAAGAGGCCTTAGACCCCCTGTTCCTCAGCTCTCGGCCCAGCCGCAAGGAGCCCCCTCCGGGCCACTGATCTCCCTCCTGCCAGCCCTGCTCCTCCCAGGTCGTCTCCTGACCCGTCCAGGGCGGGGCCCAACCTCCCTCAGAGCTGGCGGTGGGCAGATGACTGTGCCCGTCCTTAGCCTCTCTCAGCCACCGCAGTCCCTGGCCCTGGGGACTGCTGGTGGAAGGGAGGCCGGGCCTGTACTCAGGATGCCGAGACTCTGTGGGTGTGCAGAGCCCCGGGACACAGCGCCCTGGGGTCAGGGGCCCTGCTGGGCAGAAGGGAAGCAGAGTGGGCCAGAGGAGACGGGGTCAGAGTGGGTGCTGCCCTTCTGCCCCCTGCAGGCCAGCCAGCCCTGGCCAGAGGATCATCTACACGATGCTGGAGTGCCAGCCCCTCTTCGACTCCAGTGACATGACCATCACAGAGTGGGTTCAGATTGCCCAGACCATTGAGGTAGCTGGGGAGTGTGGGCGAGGCTAAGGAGCTGGGAGTGTGGGTGGGGCTCTGGCGGAGGGCAAGGCCGGCCCGCAGCGCTCTGGGGTCTGTGGTGGGGTCAGCAGCTTCAGGGAAGTGTCAGGCCCTGGGCCACACTTCAGCTGCAGGGCCTCCGGGGCCCTGCTTCCCACACAGGGGGAGGGTGGGCAGTAAGGGCACGTCCTTTCCGGGGAGAGGAGGCCACTGGACTGCGGTTCCAGCCGGGTCGTGCAGTTGGTTTGTCCTGGTTAGTATCCTGGGCTGGGATTCACGCCCCTTGGGCTGAGAAGCTCCACACCTGGCCATTCTCCCCTGTCCCACCCATGCCCCTCCACCTGGAGCCTGGGCCTTAGTGGACTTAAGACCCATAAAAGGGTGCAGGAGGTGTCGCGGCTCACAGCATCGAGCGTGCGCGCTTTTCCTGCCGCCAGGGGACCCTCCGCCGGCTGTCCTCAGCGTTCTCCCCACCCCACCCGCAGGAGCCCGGCCTGGGCCCATTTCTCACCTGCCCCCCACAGGCTCCCTTCCTGGGACCTCAGTCACACGCTGGCCCCCTTCCGCCTGGGGCAGAACAGCGTCTTGGGCCTCACCACACCCCCTTTCACTGTGAGGGTCTGGGACAGTGTGTGCCGCTGGGCCTGGTCCTTATGTCCCTGCACAGGGCCACCGGCTACCGGCAGGCATGTCTGTGGCTAGTGTCTGGGGCGGGCTCCCCCACCCCCGCGACGTACCTGAATGCTTTGCTGCTGGTGCAGCCGCCACAGACGCAGGAGCCGCAGGCCGAGCCCTATGTGGCCAGCAGGTGGCGCCCCAGCCCGCCCTGTGGCTCGGCTCCGGAGCCCTGACCAACTTGCTGGTCTTTCAGTTCCCTCAGGAGGGGCTGGGCCCCTTGGCTCCCATAACTGTGCTCTCACAACCACCCTGCGGCCCAGTCTCGGCTGCCCTCCAGGAGGTGGGGGCCGGAGGACGTCCATGCGGCCACCCTCCTCCTGCAGAGCTGGCCGGTGTGCCTGGGGGGGCTGTGCCGGGAAGGACTCTTCCCTGGCTTGCCCGTCAGCACCCTGCCCGCCTGCCCAGGTTGCTGGCCAGCCCCCTGCACCAGCTGTGCCCACGCCTGGCCTGTCCGCTGAGCCTCCAGGTGCCTCGCTCCATGGCTTCTACTGCCCTTGGGGTGCTGCCCCTCACTGGGGGCTCTCGGCCACTGAGCAGTGGGGGCCAGGCTGCTGTGCCCCCACTGACCAGTGTTCTTGGGCATCCTGATTGGGCATCACCTGGGGGTGACACCACCGGGGGGCCTGCCTGTCCTTGGGGAATGTCCACAAGCCCCCCACCCCCACACGGCGGGTTCACACCATGAGTTGGGAAGGAAGCCCGGAGTCCGGGGTGGGGAGAGCCGCGGCTCCTTTCCAGAGAGGGCTTCCCACGCCCAGGGTCCTGCTGGCTCCCTCCCCGTCTGCGTGGGGGGCACTTTCCTTCCCCCTCCTGCCTTGGGGTCCAAGGCCCCGTCCCCGGCCTGAGCACCCCCGCCCCACAGAGACACTATGAGCAGTACGACGGCTTCGTGGTCATCCACGGCACTGACACCATGGCCTTCGCGGCCTCCGTGCTCGCCTTCGTGCTGGAGAACCTGCAGAAGACCGTCGTCCTCACCGGGGCCCAGGTGACGCCCAGGCGCTGGGGGGCAGGCCGTCCTGCTGCTGCAAGGGGTACCGCTGGGGGCCCAGGCAGCACGGCCTCTGGCCCAGCCTGCACTTCCCAGGAGGCCCCTGGCCGCCCGCGTACTGGTGCTGCTGGGCAGGGAGGGAGCAGGGGCTGTGCCGGGCAGCGGCGGGACTCTGGGCGGGCTGCTGGACAGGAAGCCTACAGGGAGTTCCTCCCAGCGTGGGGACCTGCAGGGGCAGCAGAGGAGATGGGGGGCGGACGGGACTGCTGTCCCAGGGCCGGCCCGGCCCTCCCCGGCCCAGACTCAGCCCCTGTCCTCCCCCCCGCAGGTGCCCATCCACACCCTGTGGAACGACGGCCGGGAGAACCTGCTGGGCGCCCTACTCATGGCCGGCCAGTACGAGATCCCCGAGGTACCCTCTGCAGCCTGAGGGCAGGGCCGTGGGCTTCGGGGAGCCGCCCTTCACCTTGTCGGGGATGTGCACGTCGCATGGGACAAAATCAGGGAACAGAAAGCAAGAGAACACAGTCACCCACATTTCCCTCCCCGGGGTGCCGCGTGTGCCCGTGGTGTTTCCCCCCAGACCACACGTAGTTCTGTTACGCGTGTGTAAGTGTCCACGAAAGCAGGCGGTTCTGTTACCGTCCTGAGTGGCTTTTTTCCCTTCCCGACGTCCATCCCTGTGCAGGACGCATTTATGAGACGCCTGGCCCCCACGGGACAGGGCAGGGGCCTCGTGGAGAGGCGTTCCAGCTGGTCTCATGCCGCAGCCTCTCCCCTCCTGTAGGTCTGCCTGTTCTTTCAGAACCAGCTGTTCCGGGGCACCCGCGTGACCAAGGTGGACACACGCGGGTTTTCGGCCTTCTGCTCCCCCAACCTGCCACCTCTGGCCATCATGGGCACTGACGTCATAAGTAAGCTGGTGGGACTGGGACAGCAGTGAGGGACCTGTGGGTCCCTGTGGGGGGCTGGGGTGGGGAGATCATGTGGGGCGGCCCAGCTCGGCTCTACCCTGGGCTTGAGGGATGCCGGGCTGCCCAGACACGGTGGGGGGCCCCAAAGGGTAACCCCAGCTCGGCCCAGGGATCAGCGTGGAGGAGGAGCAGGTCTGGGGGACTTACCCCCGTGTGTCCCCTCCGGCTATGTGACCCTCAACCGAGGAGTGCCTCTCAGTGATGGTGCCACACACGCAGTCCCCTGGGATGTGGTTCCTGCAGTGGGACCTTCTCTCTGTCCCCTGGGCCTGGCGGGCAGCCCAGCCCCCCTTATGTCTCCAGCAGGTCAGGGTCCTGAGGCTGCACTGGGGAGCGCCCGCCCCTGCCCTGGGTGTGGGAGCTGCTTCCAACCAGGCTGCTGCGCCCCGAGCTCAGGCCTTGTCTGGTTCAGGGCCACCCCTATGTGTGCACCCCGTGGTGTCTCCCACTGTCTTCTGGCCCCCCTCCCCACTCTAGGTCTGACATGGGCGTGGCCACCTCCTCCCACTCCCACCCAGCATGGCAGCCCCTCCCTGGGACAGGCAGGACCCTCTGCGGGCTCCTGTGACACGTGGGCCCACTCCGGTGGCCTTGCTGTCCTCCTGGCCCAGTGTGTGAAGGACAACCCCAAGTGTGGCCTGTGTCTTTTCACTTCCTGCCTGAGCCGGGGGCCGAGGCACTGCCTGCGCCCTTCCGCATGCCAGCCCCAGCTGCGGGTCCCTGGGACAGGGCCTGGGGTGGCGCTGGGGCAGGGTGGGGGCCAGGCCTGGCTGAGCCCCCCTTCCTGTGGGGGAGTTTGGGGCCTGGAGGCCTTGCTGGGTGCTGCACAGGATGGGGGGGCAGCTGGGCTGCCTGGGGGGGCCTTGCGCCCACGTGGGCTTCTGCCAGGACTGAGGGGGAGCCTGCAGGGGCTTGGGAGGGGCAGCTCACAGAGGACAGCCACGGAAGACCCTCTGGAGGTCTTGGGGTGCAGCAGGTGAAGGAATGGGCTCTTCCCTGGTGGGGCGGGCTGGTCATGTGACCGTGAAAGCCCTTAGAACCTTCGGGTCCCACGTCGGGACGCACAGCTGTGGGGTCAAGGCCCAGTGACAGGCAGGCCCTGTCGGCTGCCCGGGTCCTGCCAGGAGGTCATGGTGCTGAGGTGGCCAGGGCAGGGGGGACCCCAGCATGGGAAACCAAGGTGGAGAGAGGAGGGGACACATGGGGAGTCGCTGGCTGGGCCTGGGCCCTGACTCCCATCCTGATGCTCTGGCCCTGTGTTCCCTGGCCCTCACCACCCAGCTCCCTTCCCCACGGCCTTCTGGGGGGAGGGGGGCAGTGTGAAGCCCAGAACACCTCATACACCTCATGTGGGCATAGCATGCCCAGGGTTCTGGGGGCCCCGGGCGCGGTCCATCTGCTCGCAGGGGGCAGAGCAGTCCAGGAGGCTTCCTGGAAGAGGTGGCACACGTGCTGGTGTTGGCGGATGGCGTGGCTTCCATGCGCATGCTGGGTGGTGGCACTCAGCCCCTCCTGCCCTGTGTGGGCCCTCCCAGGCCAGCCCAGGGAGGAGGAGCAGGCCCCCTCCCCGAGGGGGACTGAGTCACACCTTATCTGTAGCTCAGGAGCGGAGCCTCTGGGGACAAGCCCGCTGGCAGGTGCGGAGGAGTTCACTGGGTCCCAGGCCCTCTGGCTGCGTCTTGTCAAGCCCAGGCAGGCCGCGGGCACAGGGACGCCGCTCTGCCTGGCCCAGCCACTTGGCGGGTGCAGGGCTGAGGCTGGCCCGAGGGAAGAGGGGCCCCGGGCACCCAAGCCCATGACCCTCGCTGATTTCCCGCTGGCTGGGGTGTCGTGCGGGTGTGAGAACCAGGCCCGCCCGCCCAGGCCCAGCCGGTTCGGCAGCTGGTGTTGAGAAACCCCAGCTCTGCCCAGGGTGTGGCTGGCGGGGCCCCTGGGGAGGGGCCGCGGGGGCTGGGGGATGCTTGGGCGTATGTAGCAAGACAGCAGCAAGGTTGGTGCCGCCAGCCGGGTCCTCCCTCCGGGGATTCTCACATTTTCACTGCCTCCCCCCCACCCACGAGGCCCCTGGAGACGGAGGGCGGAGGGCGTGGGGCTCAGGAGGGTGTGTGGCCCCGCCCCTGGCGGTGGTGGAGGCGGCATGTGGGGTCCACACTGGACCTGAGCCTGCATGCCCTCTTCGGAAGCCCCAGCCTCGAGCTCCTGCTACCATCCCACCTCCCCTCGCTCGGCCCCACTCTGGTCACTGGACAGCTCTCAGGGTGGGGAGGTGGGGCACCGTTGGGGGGCCCGGGGCGCTCTTTGTCTCCATCGTAAATCCGTCTGCAGCAGTAACTCTTCTTCAGTGTCAGCACCCCCTGACCCCCACCGTCTTATCTGCTGGCACAGCTGGGGCAGAGGGCCCTAAATTAAAGGACAGCTGACTGATACCTTGGCTGAGTGGGTCTCCTGACCCGCTACTCCTCCCTGCAGCCCGCCCCTCAGCGCCCCACCCCCTCCGACTCTGTGTGAGAGGGCGACCACCTGGGATGCACCTCAGTTTGTTATCACGTGGGAGCTGCTCCGGCAGATACAGCAGGGGAGGCGCAGGCGTCCACCGCCATGCGTGGGGGGCCTGGCAGGAACCCCGCTTCCCGGGCCCCTCCAGCCTCTGCGCCTGCCCCTCGGCACAGCCTCGGGCTGTTCTCTCTGGGCCTCGCTTGCCGTGGGATGGATGGGGACCCATACCTTGGACAGGCTGTACCAGCCTGTGGGGTCACCCACCCCGCTCTGCCTCTGCTGATCCGCGCTCCTGAGGGGGTCGAGAGGGGGGCCCGGCCCTGGGCGCCTGCGGCTTGCAGGCCTGACCTGCGGCCAGCCTGCCATGCACCTCTGAGGCTGCGTCCTGGCCGTGCAGTGGCCGTCAGACCGGAGAGGCTGGCCCTCTGGGAGCCGCTCCACATGGTGGGCTTGGGGGGCACTAGCCCTGAGTATGTGCCCCTCTCCACCCATGGGTCTGGGACCCGCCGCTGCCCACGCCCGTGTAGGAAGCGGGTGGGCACATATGAGGCCTCTGAGGCTGTGGGTGGATCAGATGGAGGCTTTCTTTCCCCAAACGTGAGGGGCCCAGGAGACTCACTCACTCACTCACTCACTCGTTCATCCGTTGACTCGCTGGGCTGTGGTGTGGGAGCTGCCCAGGAAGGGGCCGGTGAGGCCGGTGGGTGCCCCCCCACCCCCTGGGGCCTGGGATGGCCAGCCTCACTGGGCCCCTGCAGCGGCGCCGCATCTGCCGCGCACCCTCGCCTTGGCACACACGTTTCCTCTGCCTCGCGCGCTCTTCCTCCACCAGCCCCCGTGCAGCCCGTGGGGCCCAGGCTGGCTTCTGTCCCTATATGTCCCCCCGAAGGCCCGGCACGAACCAGGGCTCGCGTGAGCCCAGGGCTGGGAGGTGGGAGGGGCGGCGGCGCAGTGAGGGCCTGGGGCTCTGAAGACGCCCGAGGGAGTCCGGGCGGCACAGAGGAGGCTGGGGGGCTGGGCCCAAAGGTGGCTCCTAGGTACCCCCGTCCTTCTGTCTGAACAGTCAACCGGGAGCTGGTACGGAAGGCGCAAGGGAGGGGCCGGCTGGCGGTGCAGAGCAGCATGGAGCGTGACGTGGGCCTGCTGCGTCTCTACCCCGGGATCCCCGCCTCCCTGGTAGGACCCGCCCTACCTTGCCCCCCTTCCCATGGCCTCCGGGCCACCTCAGGCCCAGGCACGAGGAGAATGACGACCACCACATAAGGCCTCTCCTGCGTGGAGCCCGCATGTGTCACGGGGTGGAGGGACTGCCCGCCCCCGCCCTCTTGGAGGCTCCGGGGCCCAATCTCACCTTTTCTGTGATGTGGGCTTGGAACAGGGGCCCCTGCATGTGTGTTGAGCTGCAAGACCCTTTCCCCAAACACCGCTGCTAGGAGCATCCCCCACTGCTGTGTGGGGGACGGATGGGCCCGGGGCGGGCAGGATGGCGGGGCGGCTGCTCCCACGACCTCCTCCGACCTGATTTCATGGTGCTCTGGTCACCTCCACCCTAGCCGTGGCCTCAGACACTCAGAAGGGACAAGGGGTTCCGCTGGGAGGACTTGGTGGGGTGCAACCTCTCGGCTCTCGACGGGGCCCGCCAGGAGCGAGGCACCCTGGGAGCGCAGCCTCGCTGGGAGTGGGGGGGGTAGCCCTGCCCCCTCTGGCCAACTCAGAGGTGTAGACAGGCCTGCTGGCCATTACCAGAGCAGGAGCCAAGGGCCTCCCCTCCCCGTCCCGGCCCCGCAGGTGCGGGCCTTCCTGCAGCCCCCACTGAAGGGCGTGGTCATGGAGACCTTCGGCTCGGGGAACGGGCCCACCAAGCCGGACCTGCTGCAGGAGCTGCAGGCGGCGACCAGGCGAGGCCTCGTCATCCTCAACTGCACCCACTGCCTGCAGGGCACCGTGACCTCAGACTACGCCGCCAGCATGGTAGGGGCAGGGTGCAGTGGCCTGCAGTGGGAGGGGCTGGCCGAGGGCACAGGGCGGGTGGGCGGGGGCGGCCCACGCCCTGCTGACCCCCGTACCGCGCCCCACAGGCCGCGGTGGGCGCCGGCATCGTCTCAGGCTTCGACATGACGTCTGAGGCCGCACTGGCCAAGCTGTCCTACGTGCTGGGTCAGCCCGGGCTGAGCCTGGACGAACGGAAGGAGGTGCGAGCCCCTCAGGCTGTGGGCATGGGCTCGGATGTGTCGGTGGGGCCCTGAGGACGTGTGGGGGCGCCACATGGGCAGACAGTGGGGACCAGCCCAGGGGTTGCGTGAGGCTTGGAAAGGCAGGGACCTGGGGCTTCCCAGGCTGCAAAGCTCTGCCCTGGGGCCCGTGCTCCCACCCCCTTTCCCGACCCCTGGTCGTTTTACCTCCTCGGGACCCCCAGGCCTGGCACAACCCAGCCCCCCAGGCCACTCCCAGACAGCCCCTCCTTCCCCACGCTTCCCAGGCAGGCCTTTGACGCTGGCCCTCTGCGTGGGCAGGGGCTGGTGGGGCCCGGGGACCTGGGCTTCCAGGGCGTGGAGACGGGGTGGCCCGTGGGGCCTGGTCCGGACCGTGCCCAGGCCTGAAGGGCGGGTCACGGCTGATGGGTCGTGGGGGGTCCTGGCTCTCCTGCGCTCCCTTCCCAGCTGCTGGCCAGGGACCTTCGGGGAGAGATGACGCTGCCCAAGACGGATGAGTGCCAGCCCTCCTTTCAGAGCAGCGTGTGGAGACTCGGGGTGGCCCAGCTCCTCAGACTGAGCCAGGTAGTGCCCAGTGTGGGGGCAGGTCCCATGGGATGTGCCAGGCGCCCACCACAGCCCTCATCATTCCAGGGCACAAGCAGGAAGCCGCTAGGTGTGGCTGGGCTCTGGGCCCAGGTCCACAACAGCGGGGTTTGCTGGGGTTCGTGAAGCAGTGAGTGGGGAGGGTCAGCGCCGTCCATGGGAGACTTTGCAGTGTGTTGACGGGGGCAGAACACAGCCGGCCACTATGGGGCTAGTTGGGGACTGTCAAGCCGGCCACCAGCGCCCGCCCGGCACTGGGTGCAGGGCTGCCTTGTGGGGTGGGGCACTCAGGGCCTGGATGCAGGAAGGGGAGGCCGCCTGTTCAGGGGTCTCCCAGGCTGTGAGCACCCCACAGGCTCCGTGGTTGGGGGGCTCCAGGCCCCATGGCCCCCCTAGCCTCGAACTCCTCCCCCTTCCCAGCCGGGCCACCTGGACCCATGGAGGGGCCGAGGAGCAAAGACAGGCTTCAGGTCTGTGGTTGGGGGCTCAGGCTGGACCAGGCCTGCAGGGGAGATCGTGGCCTCCTGGCACCCCACCACGCACCCAGCCTGGCCTCTGGGCTAAGCGTGCGGGAGCGGGAGCTGGGCAGGCTGCAGAGGGCACTGTGTCCAGGGCAGCCCTGGGTCACGTCCCGCACCTCAGCTTCCCCTCGGTACAACTAGGGTGGGGACAGTGGTGTACACTGCGGCTGACCCGGGCCGGGCTGTGATCGGACGGGAGGCTGGGACATGTGTTATTAGGGGGCTGCGGGCTGCCCGCAGGGCCTCTGCTGGGACCCTTGGCCTCCCGGCATCTCGGGGAGCTCCGAGACAGCCCCCACATTCTGGGTGCTGGGGGACGTGGGAGGCATGTGGAGCAGGGTTCTTTCGGGGGGTCTGGCATTCCCCCCCCGTGCCCCCCGAGTCGGTGCCTTGTGGTGACTGAGTCCCAGCGCCCTTGACGTTGCGCAGACAGTTGGAGAAACGGGTCTCAGAGGGTGGGTGGCAGGCCCTGGTCACACAGCTGGCGGGGGCAGAGCCAGACGGTGGCCTCGGGCCCTGGACTTTGATGGGGGGTTGCTGAGGGCCCCAGGGAGAGACATGGTCCCAGGTGCTGCCGCTTCCCACCCAGGACACCGATGCTGTTCGGGATGCCCTGGGCCCCGGGCTGGCCTGTGCGGCGGCCCACGCCGGCGACCTGGAGGCCCTGCGGGCCCTTGCAGAGCAGGTGAGTGCCCACCCCTTTGGGGACCCTCCCCAGCCACGCCAGGCTTGGGGCAGGGGCAGGGCTTTCCCTGGGGCCCCCAACTCCCCTGTGCCCTGGTCCGCAGGTTGGGCCGCCAACCGTGGGGTCTCGTGGCCCCTGAGGGGGAACAGTGGCTGTGCCAAGCCCCACCCTCGGGGCGCACGGCCGACCCTTCCTGTCCCTTCCCTGTGGTCTCCCTGACCCTGCCCAGCCCTTCCTCAGTGGGGGACATGTCCTTGCGTCACTCCAGGGCAGTGACCTGAGCCTGCAGGACTACAACGGTCAAACTCCGTTGCATGTGGCAGCCCGGAGGGGCCACACCAACGTGGTCACCATGCTGCTGCAGAGAGGGGCAGATGCGAACGCCCGCGGGGAGGATGGCCTCAGCCCGCTGCTGCTGGCTGTGCGGGGCAGGTACCAGGGGCATGCGGGGATATCTGGGCAGGGGTGACCGCGAGGTGGGTCTGGGCTGAGCTGCCTAGAGGGGCTGTAGGTTGGTTGCCTGCGGTCACACAGCTTCCCGGGCAGAGCTGGGCGGGACCCAGGACACCCGTTTCCTCACCCACACCCTGCCTGGGGGGCACGTCCTGGAGGAGGTGGCCCTCCAGCTGAGCCAGGCAGACCCAGAAGGACGCTGGGAAAAACACGAACAAAGCGCGAGGGGTCTCTCATTTGCTCCCCAACGGACACTTGTGGGGCCGGGGGTGGGGCAAGGGGAGCAACCCCGCCTCCCAGCTCCAGGATGGTCTGCCATAAAGGGGGCTGCGGGGTGCCAGGCATCGGGCTGGGGTGCATGGCAGTAGGAGGGGGACCCCCAAGTAGGCTCTGCCCCCTGCTCCTTAAAGGCGAGTTGCCAGCCCCAGGCATGTCTGGGGTGCCCAGCGGGGTCTCGCAGAGCTGAGCTCTTGCTGACATCTTCTCAAGGGAGGAGCGGAGGACCCTGGGCAGAGAGGCGGTGAGGGTCCTGCCCTGCAGCCGGGGCCAGAGGCTGGGGGGCTACGGAGGCCTCTGCCAGGGCTTCTGGATGTGAAGAAGCCGCCCCTGTTGGGGGGCTGTGAGGGAAACTGTTGGAAAAAAACACGCAAGCTGGTGGTCACCGACCGGGAGCTGCCCGGCCCCGCCCCTCCCCCTGTGGTTGGCCAGGCTGGCTCGGGGCCTGAGCGCCCCCCGCCCACCCCCGGGCCCTCCGCTGGAGCCTCTCCTTGCCCTCCCCAGGCCCTGGCCCCTCTCTGAGGACCGACGGCACTTGCTCTGATGGACAGTCCCAACTCCGGGGGGGTGGCCATGTGGTGGACAAGGCGTGTGGGGACTTGGACCCACTTCCCAGCTGCTACGTAACTTACTGGGGAGGCCTTCCCAGAGGGGCGGGCGGGCCCACGGTGTCCCTGGGCCCCTGCCTGTGCGTGTGCCCCGGGCAGCACCACAGACGGAGCTGGACACGTGGGTGTCAGGGGCAGGGACCATGGCTTCGCCCTTCACCCTGCTGCGGAAGGCAGAGCCGGCCTCGCATAGCGCCTGCGGCCGCCCCACGCCTGCCCGCCCTCGGCATTTCCCCCGGGGGCGGGGCTGGGGGCGTGGCCTGCAGTGCCCCAGGTTCTCTCAGGGAGTGGGTGCTCGTGAGCAAGTCCCCCGCGAGAGACCTGGATCCAGCCCTGGGTGGCCCTGGGCCGGGGTGCACCGTCCTTGGCGAAGGGTAGATGGGCCTGCACCTCCCTTCCCAGGCTCCTGCCAGCACGGGGCCCTCAGGACAAGCCTAGCAGTGGGCGGAGGGCGAGGGGCCCGAGGGGTGTACCCTGGCGCCCAGGTGACCTGGCTGGAGATGGCGAGCTGTGTGTCCTGGGGCGTGGGCGGGTGGCGCGATGAGCTCACCCCACCCGGGACCCACCCCCATCCCTGCCCGGCTGTCACAACACTCCCCAAACCGGTCCCCCGGCCTCATTCCCCTGCCCAGCCCTGCCGAGCCCTGGAGTGGCAAGGAGGGACTCTTTGGTGGGGGGTGGGAAGGGAGGCCTGGGGTCCCAGCCTCCTCCCCAGCCTCCCTAAAGGTGAGGTGACCATGGGATGTAGCATCCACACTGACGCTGCGGGGAAAGGGGGTCAGGTAGTGGTTCTGCAGCCAGGGTCTGCGTCCCCCACTGCAGTGTGGCCGTGGCCTTGCTGGGCCCCCGACGCTGCCTCATGGCCCCCTCACCCCAGCTTGGCCTGGCGACGTGGCCTCTGGAGCCCCGCGACAGCCAGGCCCTGCTCTACGCCAGCCTGACCCCTATGTGCACCTTTGTCTGCCTGTGTCCCACCCCCTCTCCGCTCCAAGGGCAGGGTCTGACCCGGTGGACTCGGCTTCCCCAGGCCCAGCCCTGGCCGCCGTGGGCTTGTGCAGAGGGCAGACTGTCCTCCAGGGCGGGCTGTCCCCGGGTACTCACGGGCAGTGCCACGGCCCCCGGGGTCGGCAGGGGAGACCTCATGGGGCAGATGGAGGAGCTCGGCCAGGGCCGACTGGCACCCTGGGTGGGGCTGGGTGCCGGGTGCCCCCCGCCCGGCCCGCCCTGTGGAAACAGGGTGTCCTGGACGCACAGGCGCGGGGCTCCAGCCTGGGCCAGGTGGGCTCTTGGTCCCAGGTGCGCGCAGGACCTGAGGTGGCCCTGCTGGGTCAGAGCAGAGGCTGCCTGGGCAGGCGGTCAGCGTGCCCTTTCCCACGCAGGCACCTGAGTGTCATCAGACTCCTGCGGGCGGCCGGGGCCCGCCTGTCCCCCCGGGAGCTGGAGGACGCCGGGACGGAGCTGTGCAGGTGAGGGCCCCAGGCCCGTCTGCTACTCGGGGACCTAGGGCTGTGGCTCCAGGAAGGGCAGCCTGGCTGGCCGGGAGGGACGGCTGGCCGGACGGGGGGCTTCAGGTGGCCGGCATGACTCCCGTCCCCGGCTGCCCCTCGGGAGAGCGCCGGGCAGGCCTCAGGAGACAGGCGCAGGGAAGGGTGGCCCTGGAGGTCCCAGTGAAGGTGCTTGCGGTGGGGCTGCGAGGAGGACAGGCGGAGCTGCAGAGCTCAACCCCTCCCGCCGTCCCCTGGGACCGCTCCCCATGGCACTGCCGCCTCCCCTGTGCCAACCAGCAGCTCCCCCATCCAGCCTGGGCTGCCCCCAGGCTGGTCTGAGGGCAGTGGGGTCTGGGGGGAGTAGCCGAGGTGGGCCGTGGGGAAGACAGGAGGGCAGAGGCCCGTCCAGTGTGGCTGGGGTTGCGGTGCCTGAGGTGGCCGGGGTGAGTGTTCCCGAAACTCAGAGCCTCCAGGCCCAGGGAGCAGGGGCTGCCGGTGCTGGGAGCTCAGGGCGACTGGCTGGGGGAGAGGGGAGGCTGAACTGCCCGCTCCCTGGAAGAAGACCCTGAAGCTCTGCCTGAGCCCTCGTCCCACCCCATGGCCCTGGAGGCCCCAGCCTCTCCCCTCCAGCCCCAGTCTTCTGTGTCCCCGGCGGGGGAGGGTGTCAAATCCTGCGGTGGACCTGCCCCCCCCCCGCCCCCCCCCAGTTCTCTGAGAAGACAGGGTGAAGGGCCCTGGCAGCCGCGAGGGGGCGGGGCCTGAGAGGGAGGGGCTTGGCTCAACCTGCGGAGCCTGCCCACAGCACTGGTCTCACTTCGAAGGGACTTCGGGTTTGGGGCTGCGCCCCTGGTGGGCCTTGTTGGCTTCACTGACAGATGGGGAAATGGAGGCAGGGAGCGGCTGGGCCAGCTAAATCCCAGGGGAGCTGCCTGGCTGGATTCGGGAGGCCCTGGGCCGACTCTTCCCAGGATTCAGTGTGTACGGGAGGCGGCAGGAGCCGGGGGGCTGCTGGTTCCCTCCAGTGGGACGCACCCCAGAAACCTCCCAGTGCCACTGTGGGGACGGCAGCTGCCATTCCTGGCCAGGAGTGGGGCTTCTAGGGCCACCGTGGGGGCCCCCCCAGCCAGCACCCCTGGCGTGGGCCCTCCCCCAGCAGGCTCCCAGGCGGGGTGGGCTCCTCCAAGAGGCGGGGAGGTTCGGGACCCTGGTACGCGCCTGGGAGCCGCTCCTCGCCCCCTGCCGCCTTCTCCAGGGCAGGCAGGCCCCGGTCCCCCTCCCGGCCAGGCGCTGCACCCCCACTCTTGGTGTCCTCCTTGCACCACTGGTCTGCCCCAGACTTTCCCGGGCCCGCGTGGCCCCGCCCCGCGAGAGCCTGTTGTGAAATGTGAAACTGGCACGCCGCGGTCAGCAGGCGGGGTGTTGCGTGTGCCCGTGCATGCCCGCCCGTGTGTGTGCGTGCTCGTGCGTGCATCTGTGCGTGTGCACACCCTTGACCTGAGTCACAGTCACCCCCACTGGGCGAAACCAGACTCCAGGCTGCCCCACTCCTGCACCCCTGCCCCAGGGCCCAGCGCTGCTGGGTCAGCCGTTTGGGGCCGGCTTTGTGAGGGTGCCACAGGCGCCCCGGGCAGGCGGGTGGGCAGATGGGCTGGACGGGCGCCCGGCAGGCCCTGATGGCTCCCACTCCTCCTGGCCCTCCCAGGCTGGCCTCCAGGGCGGACAGCGAAGGTCTGCGGGCGTGGTGGCAGGCGGGGGCCGACCTGGGGCAGCCGGGCTATGACGGGCGCAGCGCCCTCCTCGTTGTGAGTACCCCCAGCGCCCCGCTGCCCTCCTCCTCCTCCAGGAAGGCCTCCCTGACTGCTCCACAAGCTCCCCTCCTTTCGCCCCTCCTGCAAGTGCCCGTGCTCTCCTGGTGAGCACACTTCACATCTGGGAGGCGAGGTGGAACTGTCCCCCTGCTAGTCCTGGCCCCTCCCTGGGCCTGGGGCTGTGGGGACGAGGGTGGAGACGTGGGGTCCTGTGTGTTCGGGTGGGAGGAGGCAGGGAAGGTGTCCCCAGTGGGGGAAGGTTGGGCAGAGGCCAGGCTACTGGTCAGTGACTGCGGGCTCCCTCCCACAGGCAGAAGCCACTGGGAACCTGGAAGTGGTGGCCCTTCTGCAGAGTCTCCAGGGTGGGGCCAGTGTCCTGGCCCCAGGTCCGGTAAGTGCCCCCAGGCAGGGCTGACCACTCCCAGCCCTATGGCTTGACCTCCCCCCGCCCCCTCTTGGGGAATGTGTCCCAGGGCTAGTCCTAGGAGGGGGCTGCAGTGGGTGGGCACACATGGCAGGAAGAGACGAAAGGGCTGGAGGGAGACGGGCACAGTCAGGGAGGGCTTCCTGGAGGAAGGGCCACCTCAGGCCTCCTGGATCCTGTCCTCTGGGCTGCCCCTTGATGCGCCCGGCCACAGCGCCGTAGGGCACCAGCCATGGCTGAGAAGGTCCTTGGGCCCAGAGGGGCCCAACCCGGCCCAGGACCCTCTGGGCTGGATGCCCCGCCTACTTCCTAGGCTGCGCTGGCTAGGCCCCAGCTGACACCTCCGCTGTCACTCCATCCTCTGGCCCTTTGGAAGATTCTCAAGGCTGGCTGGATTGGTTTGGTCCTTGGGTCCCTCCCCCTGGGAAGGCCGGGCCCCACGGACAGGTGCCTGGGCTTGCCCGTCTGCCCTGGGCCTAAGGAAACCTCTCGTTTCAGGAAGTGCTGCCTGGTGTCTAACCTGACGCCGTCTTGCTGCGGCATCAGCCATTCCTTCCTGCTGTGGCCTGCTGGGGGGATCGCAGGCGCCCCAGCCCCGTGGCTCTGACTGAGATATGCCCTGCTGCGGGGACTGCTTGCCACTCTGCTGTTAAGATGCAGCGTCAATGTCTTTGTTGGGCACAGTGACAATAAAGTCTCTCTGGGGCCACTCCCTCCCTGGGTCCCCAGAGCCTCTTATTCCAGTGGGTCTGCTTGGGTCCCGGGGCCACAAGGGTGTGTTGGGGGAGCCTGCCTGAGGTTCTGGTTCAAAGGGCGGTGACTTCAGCACTTTGGGGGTGAGGGACACTCAACCAGTCTGTCCCCGGGGAGCACGAGTATGTAAGCCAGGCCTCGCCTTCCCCCACTGCCCTGCCGCCCCCCTGCTTGGGGTGGCCCCCCCTCCAGACAGCCTCTGCCCCATCTCCTCCGTCCAAACCCTTCTCGGTCTGAAAGCTTGGAGTCACCTCCTCCTGCCCACACCTGCCCCCACGTAAGTCTCCCGGCGGGGACCATCGCCGTCCTCCCGGTTCCCCCGCTGCCGTCTGGTTTTCAGCAGGCCTCATTCCAGCCCCTGACCTGCAGAGGCCCTGACCCACTACTCCCGTGAGCCAGACCTGTCTGGGCCACTTGCCTGGGGAGACGGAGAGGGAAAGACCAGTGCAGCCCTGGTGCCTGGGGCCAGGTTGGGGGGCCACCTCCGGCAGGTGTCAGATGAGCAGGCCAGGCCCCGGCCCTCTGGGTGTGGCTCTCCAAGGCCACTGGGCTGCTCCCGCCTTGTCAGAGGCCCAGCTGGGACCGAAATCAGGTGCTTGGTCCCCCAGCCAGCTCTCTGTCCCGACTGTAAGCAGTACAGCGGGGCTGGGGCAACCCCCAGGCTTGGCCCCGCCTTGTGACTTGGGACCTGGGTTGCACGGGGGCCCCTCCAGCGCCCCTCACATCCCCTGACCCGCCCTTGCTGGGCCCGAGGCACCGGGGCTGGGGACACTGCCCTCTTTCAGGTCCCCCAGCACCTTAGTACTTCTAACTGCCCACGTGAGGATTCTCATCTGTCTGTCTGTCCATCTGTCCCCTGGGCCTAGGGCCTGTGCCCTGTAGACATTGGGCACAAGCGTGAACCCAGAGCTTGCCCTTGGCACCCACCATGCAGACGGGGCCTCTCCCAGGTGGGCCAGGCCGGGGCGGCCCCACCTGCTCCCGCAGGCTCCTCAGCCTGGTTCCCAGGCCCCCGGCTGGCCGCCTCCCAGATTCTCACCCAGTCTCGGGTGTGCCAGGGCCTTACACAACCAGGTGACACCGCATGAGCATGGCGCGTCCCGGGAGCCTTTGCCTCACACCCGATGAGTGGGGCGTGGGGTGGCAGGTTGGGGGGAAGGAGGGGACAAGGGGCCAGATGCCACCGCGCACGCAGCAGGGCTCCCAGGCCCCCGGAGCCGGTTGTGAAAGCCGTTCCTGTCGCTGTCCCAGAGCAGGTGCCAGCCTGCCAGTGCGGAGCCCTGTGTCTGGGGGTGGTGCCCTGCTGCCTGGAAACGCCCACTGTGTCCTGTGTGTCTCTCAGAGGGAACTCTGGCCTTTCCCCAAGTGGGACGCTGATGGCAGGGCGGCTTCCACCAGCAGGCAGACGGGGGGCACTGGGGTCCCCCACACACTGGGGATGCAGAGTCCGGGACTGGGCACATGTCTGGAAAGTTCCTCAGGGCCACGTTGTGTTCCTGGGGCGCGGTCAGCTCCTGTGAGGTGAGGCTGGCACTCTGGGCTCCGAGGACATTGGCTGTGGAAGATGGAACAGACCCCCCCACCCCAGGCGATAGTGCCCTGTGCCCGCCCCTGCGGGGCCCTGGCTCATCCTGCTTGACAGCTGGGGAGATGGGGGCCCAGACTGCACTCGGGGCTCCTGCCTGGGTGGCCTCCTCGCCTCTCAAAGTGCCACCAGGACATGTGGTACGGGGCTGGCGGGAGACACGGGAGCGGGGGTCGGCCCGGGAGCTCTGGACAATTGTGGGTGGCAGCTTGGGCCCCTCGGGGCCTGCGAGGGACCAGACTGCCCCCCGAACCCACACAGTAATTTCAGGCTGAGTGGGGCTCTGGCTTCTCTTGGATCACGGAGATCCCAGGGTTATCGCTGGGAAATCTCTCTGTCTGGGACGCTCTGTAAGGGCTCCCCAAGGCTTTCTATCATACAATCTGCTCGTCAGGCCCCGCCCCCAGGCCACCCCACCTGGCTACAGGTAACCAATTTCTCCTTCACGCTAGGAAACTCCCCTTCTGGTCACACCTAGGTACCTTCTGCTGCAGATACTTGTCCTGTCTTCCTTCTCACTAGTCCCCTCTGGGGCTGGAGACCGTCACAGTGTGTAGGGATTTGCCTTGGACTGGGCTGTAAGGGCTTCGAGGTGGGGACAGGAGAGGTGGGTTCTTCCAGCCCAGGGGGATTTGGGTTGGTTCTTGAGCTCCCCTTCTTGGTTATGCCCCTCTGTGACTGTCACACCCCAACCCCTGCCCCGGCACCTGACCGTACCCACAGACACTCAGAACTTTGGGCCTGGGCACGGAGGCCCAGCTCCACCGCCGGGCGCTGTGTGACCTCCAGGAAGTCACTGCCCCTCTCCGAGCCCCAGTTCCCCCAATCGTATTTGCCCTGGACTTTAGTGAGTGACTACGACTCTGCGGCCCACTGGCAACCCATTAGGTCCCCCGCACCAGTGGTTCAAGATATGGGTTGAGGACTTTGGGGACTGCCCCCCCCCCAATTTTCTATTTCCCAGCGCTTGGACCCCCAGCCCCCCAGTCCCACGTGCCTGCCGCGGGCAGCCCTGCTGTGTGACAGTCCCCGGGGGCCCTGCGGGTCAGGCCCCAACATCTCCAGGTGACCAAGTGGCCAGGCCAGAGGGCATGGGGGCCATGGGAGGGCTAGTGCCCAGTGTGCAAGGGGGGGGTCAAGGCTGGGCCCCCCTGTCGGGGGGAAGGGGGCTGCAGCCGCTTTCCAATGCGGGTCCTGGGCCCGGGCTTCACGCTGCCCACCCTGCCCTCAGGGACGACACTGGGCCTGGGACGAGAAACCTGCTGGACACGTTCTCACCCACCTCTAGTTTCACTTTCTCTTTGTTCCCCCTCCCACGAGGCTCCCTTTGAAGCCAGAGGGACAGGGAAGGGCGTGAGCGGCTCCAGCCCTCACCCCGCCCCAGGCCGAGTCCTCCCCTGCCCGGGCCTCTCTGGGCACCGGCTTGGCCGGTGTCACCCCCGCCCCGGCCCCGCGGGGCGAGCCTGGGCGCCCGGTCCCGGGCCAGGCGGTACGGGCGTGGCCCCCAGACCTGGAGCGGGACCCCGGGGACGCCAGGTGTGCTGGGCGCGGCCGCGAGGCCGGTGAGTCAGGGCCACCCCCGCACGGGCGCGCCGCGCAGGGACCCGGCCGCGGACGACCCGCCGCACGACCCGCGGGGCCGGGAGCCGCCCGCCCGGAAGAACCGGTCGGGCCGGCGCGGCGCGGGCGCATTCCGGCGGCGGGGGCGGGCGGCCTGCGCCTTAAAAGGCGCCGCGCACCGGCTGCTGCCGCACGGACGCTGCGCCGGCCACGAGGAGCCGCGGGCGGAGGGCGCGCGCGGCGGACGTCGCGGACCCCGGGGCCGGGCGGCGGACTCCTCTCTCCACAGCGCGGCGGCCGCGGACTCGCGCGCCGGGTCCAGTGGTTCTCAACAGTTCAACAGTTCTGTAGCGCAATTGTGAAATGTTTAGGACCACTAGAGCCGGCGGGCCTGGCAGCCTCGGCGGCGCGACGCGACGTCCCGCGTGGGTTCCGGCGCGGTTGCGGGCCCGGGCCGGGGACCGCGCGCGGCCGGGCGGCGGTCGGACTTGGCGGTGCCGAGCGCTGGGGGCCCCGCCAGCCCCCCGTCTCCACGGTTCTGGCGCGTCTCCGGCCTGGGGACGCCGCCGCCGCCCTCCTGCTCCTGGACGGCTCCACCCTTCCCGACGCTCCGCAGAATTCCCAGCCGGGACCTGGCGCGGGCCCCGCGGGGAGAGGGCGTGCCCTTGGCCGCCTGCTGCCCCGGGGCTGACAGCCTGCGGCCCGGCTCTCGGCCAGGAGCGGGTCTTCGCCGAGAGGGGCGCGGTGGGCGCGGTGGGCGCCCGCACTTCCCGGGGCCTGCGGGGGCGAGCGCGGGGCTTGGGGGAGCGAGAGGAATGAAGCTGGGGGCGCGGAGGAGGTCGGGACACGCGGCGCGCTCACTGCCTCGCGCCCTCGGACTCGGGTCCGGTGGGTCCGAAGGCGCGGCGGGAGCCTGGGTGTGCGCGCACCGAGGTGCTGGCTCAGCGAAGTGCCGCCCCAGTCCCGCCTCCGCCGGGGCGAGGTCGCTAACGCCTGTGGTGTAAGGTGGCCCCGCTCAGGGGCCTGACTGGCCCACTGGACTGGCCGCGCCCTCTGCGGAGAAGAGGTCCCCTCGGGCTCTGCCCCGTTTGGCCCAGGGCTTGGGGGAGCTGCAGTGCCGCTTGGTGTGGGTCAGGTGGGACCCCAGGGCCCTGCCCCGCTGGGAAGCCTTGGGCCAGTCAGTGCCCGGTCTGAGCGCCAGGCCAGTGCGAGGGCAGGAGAGGCGTTGTGAGGAATTGTGTGGGCAGCGTGGCCCTGGTCTGTGGCCCGAGACCCGGCCGTCTGGCCTGGCTGCCCAGCGTGGGAGGGGCTTGTGTTTCCTGGAGGAGGGTCAACCCTCAGCAGGCACCTTCCCCTTCCCCAGCGAACTCCGCTGCTGCCCTTGGTGGGGAGTTCGGTCGCGCCAGGCCGGCTCCGTGCGTGGTGCCCCGGGCAGTAAGGAGTCTCCGCGTTGGTGCTGCCCGGCCCGTCTCTGTGGACTTCATTCCCCAGGGCGCCCCTGCACCATTGCCACACCCCATGGCTCAGTGAGAGGGCCTCCCTGTCCTGGGGCTGGGGCACTTTGTCTGCTGTGGGTGCACACATCGCGGTTGATGGAAATAAACCCTGCTCCAACACTTAACCGTGTCCTGGGCTGCTGTCCTTACTCCGTCGGCCGGCGTCGTCGTCATGGTCTCTCCCTGAGGAGTGGCCCGGGGCCAGCTCAGCCCTGCCTCTGGTACTGTGGTCTCCAGGAGGCCCCCATGCCCACCGCCGGCGTCTCCTCCCCGGGGAAGGGCTCTAGGACTCAGCAGACCCTCTCCCACCTCCCTGAGACGCCAGAGCGCTTGGGCCCCTGCCGCCCCTTCTGCTTGGAGGGAGCAGGTGGGGAGGGGACCTGGTCCCCGAGCCTGTCAGCCTGCCCTGCCCTGCTTGCAGCCTCTCCTGGGCCCCCTGGCTGGCTCCTACCCATGCCTGGTTGGAGGCCCTGGTCCCCGGAAGGGGTGAGGTTGGAGGGTTAGGCTTGGGGTGACAGAGGACCCTCTGATAGCCCCCCAACCCTGGCCCAGAGCCACGACAAAGACTGAGAGTCAGTGGGGTTCAATGGCCAGCCCTGCTGCCTATAAGCAGGTGACCTGGGTGAGCCCCTCACCCGCTCAGAGCACCCACCTCCCTCTGGCAGGGAGGCCAGTAACCCCCTCGTGGTGCTCCCCGGGGAGGGGGGCTCTGTCCGGGGCTTGCTGAAGAGAGGCAACTGCGACTTCGGGCCGGCGCCTGCACCCTCTCCTGCGTTCCGGGCCGTGGAAGCAGGCCGCAGAGGGCTGAGCCTGTGCCGGCTAAGGAGTGGAGGGCCACTGGGACGAGGCCGAACTACTCCGTTTGCCTGGGACTTTCTTGTGGACTGCCCCTCTGTCCTGGGCAGACTGGGAGAGTGGGTCACCCTACCCTGGCCAGCCCCGGGGACGTGCTCCCCTCGCTCCCTCGGACCGCTTGTCTTTTCCCCAAGAGAAATAAACCTCCTCTCTTCTCCAAGCTGTGGTTATTTTGGTCTCTACCAAAGTAGCTAAACCAGTATTCTGAGTCAGTGGCTCTCGGTGTGTGGCTGAGTCACTGGAGGGCTGGTGAGGGGCCCCGAGGCGGGCTCAGGGGAGTAGGATGGACGGGCCAGGACCTGGGTCCAGCCTGAGTCCATGCCGTCAGGACAGGACTGTCTGCAGCTGGAGACCTTAGCCAGGGAAACGGGTTGGCGGAAGGGGAGACACACCCCTGACCTGGGCTTAGGGAGGTGTCCGGAGCCACAGCGTCCCTGCCTGAGCCCCCACCGCACGGGCCACCCGCGAGGGCTTAGGCCAGGCCATGACCACTGTCACCCTGGACACCTCTGTGAGAGAAGGACCCTCCGCACCCTCAGTGTCTAGGGGGGCCCTGGCCAAGCAGATCTGACCCTGCGGGAGGGCTCTGGGGCCGGCCGCCGAGCATCCGCTGTGGTTCCCAGAGGCTTCGGGGGACGAGGTATGGGGACGTGGATGGGAGGACACGTCCCAGCAGGCTTTCCTCGAGCCTGTCAGTCTTTGGCGATGACCTCTCTCTTTATTTTTTTCAGTTTATAGGGGTGTAGGGAACACAGAGCCAGGTGTGCCCGTTTAAAGTGGCACCGACAACACTGGACGTGTGCACACACCCGTGAGGCTGTCACACAATCAAGAAGCCAGCAGGCCCACCACCCGGAGGGTTAATCCAGCTTAACCTGGCTCGGTGCCATCCCTCCCGCCCTTCCCCAGGTCCCCGCCCCCGCCCTTGTCCCGGAGTGTTCTTTGTTGGCCAGGTTTCAACTGCAAATTCAGCATCTTCGACCCCACCCAGCTGGCTCTGTGGGTACGCCAGAGGGGCGCCGGCCCTGGGCGGTTCCCTCCCTCTCCCTCCCCGTTTCCCTTCTCTCTAAAAAAATAAACAAAATCTTTAAAAAAGAGATTCAGCATCTTTAATAGCTGTAGGACTACTCTGGTTATTTATCTCTTCCCAGGTGAGTTTTAGCAGTTCATATATTTCAGGAAATCTGTTTACTTAATCTGACTTGTCAGACTTATTGGTATAAAGTTATGCATGATACTCCATGATGATTCTTTCGGTATCTATAGACTCTGCGGCAATGTTCCATCTCTTGTTCTTTAAAACATTTTTTTTTCTTTATTGATTTTAGAGTACGAGAGAAACATGGATGTGCTCTTCCACTCATTGGTTGATTCCTGGATGTGCCCTGACGGGGGCTGGAGCCCGAGACCTTGGCGCGTCGGGATGACGCTCTGACCAGCTGAGCGGCCCGGTCAGGGCTTCCACCTCTTCTTCTTAATTTCGATGACTTGTGTTTGCTCGGCCTGACTAGAGGTTTATCATTTTCATTGATCTTCTGAAAGAACCAGCTTTTGGCCGGCCTGATTTTCTTTATAATAATTTTCCTGTTTTCCGTTCAGTTGATTTTCCCGGCGGCCTCTGCTTTTTCCCTTCCCCTTGCTTCGGTTTTATCTGTCCCACTTTCCTAGTTCCCTCAGGCGGAGCGCGCTGGGCTGCGGAGTCCGACCCCGAAGCTCTATGCTTTGTTTTTGGTCTTTCGTTCTGTCTGTTTTGTTTTGAGTAGTTTCTAAGAATCCCATCTAAGTGGTTTTTCTGCAGTGTCTAACTTGCCGTTAACACCATCAGTGTAATTTTCACCCTAGAGATTATATTTTCCATCTGTGAAAGTTTGACGGGGTTTGTTTTATAGTTTCTAAGCCTTAATGGATTCCAACATCCCTATGTCTTCTTGAACCTACTGAAATATAGTTACAAAAATAGTTTCGGTGCCCTTGTCTACCAATTTTATCATCTGCGTCATTTCCGGGTCTGCTTCCATTGGCTGATCCCCCCCCCGCCCCCCACCATTAGGTTGTCTCCTGTGTCTTTGTGTGTCTGGTAATTTGTGATTGGCTGCCAAGTGTTGTGACTTGAACGTTGGTAGATAATTCTGTATCCTGTAAGTACGTGTGAGCCTTGTCCTGAGACGTGGCGTAGCTTCTTGTACGCAGTTCGAGCCTCCTGGGATTGCTTTTAGCTTCGTCAGGCAGGACAAGTTCACTTTTATTCTCTTTCATTCTGTTTTCCCAGCAGTGAGGCAGCCCCTGTGAGCACCTACTCTGTGCCTGTGATTGGTGAGGGTTATTCCTTCTGGTTGCTGGGAACGCACACCATTCCAGCATATTTAAAATATTTTTAATTACGAGAAATATACATCACATCAAATTTACTTTTTAAAAAAAGATTTTATTTATCTTCAGGGAGAGGGGAAGGGAGGGAGAAAGAGAGGGAGAGAAACATCAGTGTGTGGTTGCCTCCCACGCGCCCCCTACTGTAGACCTGACCTGCAACCCAGGCATGTGCCCTGACTGGGAATCGAACCCACAACCCTCTGGTTTGCAGCCTGGCTCTCGCTCCGCTGAGCCACACCAGCCAGGGCCGAATTTACTCTTTTAATTGTTACGTGTACAGCTCAGTGGCGCCAAGCACGTTCACATTGTTGTGCTACCATCACCACCATCCATTTCCAGAACTTTTTTCATCTTGCGAAACGGAAACTCTGTCCCCATTTCACTCTGTATCTCCTCTCCTGGCCCCTGGCACTCACCCTCTGCTCCCTGTCTATGAATTTGTCTCCTGTAGAGACTTCCTGTGCATGGAATCACACAGTGTCTGTCCCTCAGTGCCTGGCTTATTTCACCCAGCTAACGCCCTCAAGGTTCATCGACGTTGTGGCAGGTGTCAGAGTGTCCTTCCTTTAAAAGGCTGAATAATATTCCGTGGTGTGGAGAGACCGTAGTTTGCTCATTCATCATCCGCTGGGGACACTCCGCTTGCTTCTGCCTCCGGCTGCTGTGGGCGACGCCGCTGTGGCCGTGGGTGTGTGTGCGCCCAGTGTGGCCTGAAGCGCAGGCAGTTTCCCCCCTTGGCAGCCCCATCTCCGGCCTCGGGACTGTCCTCCCTTGTGTGTGCTTTCATAGATCCTCACTCAGCTACAGGCTCGAGGGCGCCCCTTTGGGGAGCTCTGGAGCCCTGGTCCAGGGCAGCTCTCTTCTCTGACTCTCTGTCAAGCTGCCCCAGCAAGCTGGGTGTCCCTGGAATCCCAGGGACACCCGAGAGTGCATCCCGGAGCCCCCTCCCTGAGCCTCGGCCGGCGCCCCTCTCCGGGCAGTGGGCTGGGGCTGCTGTGCTGGTTCCCACGCTCGCAGCGACCCTTGTCTGGTCCTGACCGTGATCCAGTCAACGAGCTGTTTTCTTCTATGTTTTGTGCAGTTTTTAAGTTCTTTCCGGTGGGAGTGTAGAGCTGGTCCCTGTCATTCCGTCGGCCCTGCTGTCATGCCAAAAACAGTAGCTCGAACTTCCACGGTGGACTGTTGAGATTCTTCTACCACGTTCCTTTCCCGAAGACGTTCCTTGCTGTCCCCAAGGCACGCCAGCGTTATTACCAGTCTACCCTGGTGTTCTGGTGCGCCCTCGCTTGGAGCGAGGCCTCTGCCGGGCTCCTCGTGCCTGGCCCCGCGGCCCAGTCCCCTGGGAGCTCAGCGGTACCATCGGGCTCAGGGACGGGTGGGTGGGCCTTCTTCACAGCCGACCTATGTCCAGGGGCAGCACCTGTTACATCCGGGCAGCCTCCCTGATGGCCTGGCCGCCTTCGGCCGGGGCTCCTGGGTGACGGCTAAGTGGCAGCGGCAGCTCCGCCTCTTCCGAGGGAATTTTCCAGGCAGAGCCTTCCTTTCGCTGCGGGCTGAGCCTGACCCCAGTCCCCCTCATGCCCGAGTGGTGCCCCAGGAAGACACCTTAACACCCAGGCCGAGGCCACACCCCATGGCCAAGGCGACACTTGGTCGTACATTTTGCAGAATTTGGCTTAGTTTAGTCCTTACTCTTTCTTGTTTTCTAATAAATGCATGTAAGGGTTTAACGTTCCTTCGGGGCCTCTCTGGCTTCAGGCTGGGCGTGGTGATTTATACTCCGTCTCTTTCTTTATGATTTCCGTCGGGTCTTTCTCTAGGGGTAATTCAGAAGAATATTTTTACTTTCATGTACATTCCTAAATTAAGCAAATGCTTTCTTTTAAAGTGAAATTTAATCATGTATATAACTTTAAGTCAGATAATAATTATAAAGCTTGTTAAGAAACACAGGATCCTCCTGCCCCAAGTATTCCCACACCAAGTTAGCACATAAGACCACAGCTCCTTTCTGGTACAGATTTTTAATGAAAAAAAAAAAGTTGGCATGTTTTAAAATTTGCATAGTTTTCTAATACTTGTGAATAACTCCATGCTCTTTGATGGGAGTTTAAATCTCTTCTAAATGTGTCGAGATATATAAAGTAATCGATTTCCTCCCTCCCTCCTTCCCTCCCGGCGGAGTGGTCTGAGCACCCACTCCTGTCTGCACCCTTAGGACTTCCCTGACATCCCTAACCCTCCATTCACCATCCCCTTCCTTGGAAATGCCCTCAATATCTTTCCTGGGCTGGGTCCCATATCCCCTTTTTCCTTGGCTTATTTCCTTATGTTGGGGGAGCCCGTCTGCCAGGACCTTTAAGGGGAATAGGCCCCATTTTTCATCTCCGTTCCATGCTTATGCCCAGGTAACAGTTTGGCTGGGTATAGAATCCTCGCTAGGGAACCCACGCCCTCAGTTTTGGGAACTTTGCTCCATTGGCTTCTATGTCCACTGTTACTGTTCGAAGTTGGCTGGCATCTGCTCTGTGCCTGATAAGTCACCATCCCCCCCAGCTTTAGTGTCTTTAAAAAACAAAAAAAGATTTTATTTATTTATTTTAGACAGAGGGGGAGGGAGGGAGAAAGAGAGGGAGAGAAACATCAATGTGTGGTTGCCTCTCACATGCCCCCTACTGGGGACCTGGCCCATAGCCCAGACATGTGCCCTGACTGGGAACTGAACCGGCGACCCTTTGGTTCGCAGGCCTGCGCTTGATCCACTGAGCCGCACCGGCCAGGGCTGCTTTAGTCTCTTCTATTTGTTCCCGGTCTTGGTTTAAAATTTCACAAAGATATGTTTTTTAAAATTCTGCCAGGCACTAAAGATCCCAACTCATTAGTTCTGGGTATTATTTTTTTGCATGATTTCCTCACCCATATTTTTTTCATTCTCTTTTTCTGGAAGTCCTATTATTCAGACATTGAACTTCTTACACTATCCCGTAATTATTTCCTTCTCCCTTTTTATTTTCTTTTTCTCTTTCCTCTGCTTTCTGGAAGATTTCCTTGACTTTATCTTTCAATCCTTCTTTAGAATTTTATTTCTGTATTTTTATTTTTTCAAGCGCTTTCCTTACTCTCCGTACTTAAGTCAGAACTCAGTAGCTTCTCCCCTTTTTGGGCGGCCTCTCTGCAGCCAGAGGTGAGCGTGGAGACGCCGCCTCCTGCGGGGCTGTGGGGCTGCAGGCTCTGGATGTGAGCGGCTGTTCTCGACACGGTCAGTGGCCCTGCCCGCCCGCCACCCACGCCCCGTCTTCATTCACGCAGCAGGCGAGCTGACACTGGGACCCTTCTCTATGTGGTGCACGGCAGGAGACGTGTCAGGTGCACTCACACACACGTGCACACAGGCCGAGACCCACGGAGCCACCTGCGTGCCCAGCTCTGGTCTCTGCAGAGGGATGGAGTGTGTTGCATGGAACGCCCGCCCGGAAGGCTCCTTGGGGGTCTGGGAGGCCATTTCTGGCGCAGTGGCAGGGCTGTGATGCAGCCGCCCTGAGGGCTTTTCCAGAGCTTTCCAGATACACCTTCAGGCAAGGGGCCTGGAACTCCTGACCCCACGTGTCCCTCTGCCTGCTCGCTGCCTGTCCTCCGCTGCGGGTGAGGCCGGGACTGGGGTGTGTGGAGGCAGAGGGAGCAGGAAGAGGAAGGGGGAAGGAAGTCAGGCCTTGGGGTGGGGTAGGGAGGCCACCGGGCTGGCAGGGCCTTTTGGCACACCCCTCGCTCTCAGGGGTCTAAGGCAAGCCCGCCCCTCTCCTGGCCTCAGTTTCCCTCTCCACATCGGAGCCAAGTGGTCTCCCCTTCCCTTTGACCAGACTATGGCTGAGGCGCGCCACCTGCTGGCCGTAGTTGGAAGTGTCCCCGTTCCAGATTGCTCCTCAGAGTCCGGGCTCACCCCGTTTGACCCCAGGGAGTCGGGGAGGAGGGGTCTGCTCCCGCTACCTGTCGACCCCGCTGCCTGGCTGCCTGCCTTCCTTGCGTGTTCACTGGCACCCGGGGGTGCTCGGCCTGAGCAGGGCTCTCGGCACCCAGAGGCAAATCTGCTCTGTGCCCACGAGGCACAGGCCAGCAGGTGTGGTGGGAGCACCGGGACGGGGGCTGGGGGCCTTCCTGGAAGAGGAGGCGCCGACTCCGACCTGAAATCGGAGTTGGCCAGCTGTGAGGGAGAAGTCCTGGCAAAGGGGACACGTGACTTGTAAGGCCCTGGGTGTTGGGGCCTGGCCAGGACTTCAGGCAGCGGGACCCTCGCGTAGGAAGGGGTGGGGGGCAGGGTGCCCAGAGAGCAGGAGAGCCGCGCTGGGGGCCTCGCAGGCCGGCTGAGGGGCGGCGGCTTTAGGCTCCGAAGTTCTAGCAGGGGCCGGGCGCCGCGGCAGGCACTGGGAGGAGGGCCGGAGTCCACCCTGCCACAGCGAGGGGGTCTGGGGCACAACTCGACGCCATGCAGATTTCCCCTCAGCGGCTGGGGAGACACGGAGAGAGGGGAACGTTTCCGCGTGCGTCCGGTGGTGTCCTCGGGCGGGTCAACTGCCTGACCTGGGCTGGGCCGGCTGGGCCTGCTCGAGTCGCCCCAGGGTCAGGGTCTGGCACTGTGGCCCTGCTCTGGGGGCGGGAATGGGAGGGAGGGGTCAGCGCAGAGATCCAGGCTGGGGCGGGGGGTCGGGGAGCAGGCGGGGGACAGAGGGCAGGAGCCCCCGAAGTGGGAACCCACACAGGAACGGGCAAGGAGACTCGTGCCTGGGGTTCACTGTGCCTTTACTTCAAGCGCCACCAATGGGTGCGTGCTCCATGCCAGGGTCTGGGGAGAGAGCTGGCGCTCTGACGGCGGTGAGGGCAGTGCACAGGAGAGGGAAGGCACTCGCGCGGTAAGTGCTTAGTGGGTGCCAGGGAGGGAACCCAAAAGGGGGGCGGGCTGGCGAACGTTGCGAGGGGGCACAGTTTGGGTAGGGCGGGTGGGGAAGGCTTGGCCGAGTGGGGGCCGTCTGAAGGAAGAGGGAGGAGAGGACTTCGCGGATGTCTGGGGAGCAGTACCCCACAGAGGGGCCGCTGGGCCGGTTTAGGAACGGCAAGGAGGCTGCGCCGCCGGAGCCCAGTGAGGTCAGGAGGCCTGGCCGGCCCTGGGCTCACCCACTTGGGTGTCCGCAGGCTGGGAAGCATAGGTGCTGAGCAGAGCGGGGACCGATCTCACCACCTTTTCAAATGCGGCACCGGCTGCAATGTGGAGACCAGAACCAAGGGGCCGACAGTGGACGCTGGAGTCCCCAGGTCAGTGCTACCGCCGCAGATAGGTCGGTGGCCCATGGGGCGTGAGCCGCGCAGGCTGTGAAAAGAGCTCCGACTGTGGGCTGGCCTACAAGAGACGGGGGACGGGGGTTCTGACGCACGGAACGCGGGGAGGATGGGAGCCAGCCGCAGCCAGGCCGGCTCCAGGGTGGCTGAGCTGCGCGGTTGCAGGAGCAAGTGGAGGAGGACGGGTCGCCAACGCCCCTTCGGGAGCCGCCCACCCGCTGAGAGGGAGGACCCGGGGCGCTGGCCCAGGTGCTGAAGCCACAACACCCGCGGCGCTTGAGAGCTCGGGCCTGGGGCTCCTCCTGAAACGGCCGGGCAGAGGGCAGGAGGGCCCGCTCAGTGACCGGTCCACAGAGGGATGACCTGTTCCTCCACTCGCCAAGCCCTTACACCGCGGCCGGCTGTGGGGCTGTCTACCCTCCGCCCCTGCCCCCGGGGGGCTCCCCCAGGTCACAGCCCTGTCCTGCCCTCCCCTGCGGCCCTGGGGATGAGGATGCTGCAGAGCGGAGCGGCTGCCAGCACAGGCTCAAAGCGCATGCCCAGGGTGAATTCTGGAATGTCCCGTCGCCTTTCTGTGCCTCAGTTTCCTCGTCAATAAAATGGGGTTCATGACAACGATCCTCCTGGCGTGGTTGTGAGGATTAAGCGAATTCTGTCGAGTGGGTTAGACGAAGCCTGGCCCACAGTAAATGCTTGCGTTTGCTCACCTGACAGATGGGACCCCTCCGACCCCCAGCAGGGGACACCCCTGAAGAAGGGTGGGTGCAGTGACAGCGACGCCCTCCCAGCTGGAGCCTGCCCTCAACCGGAGCGGGAGGCCCTGCCCTGAGTCAGGACAGGGTCTCCCCCCTGGACGGGCCGGGCTGCCCCCACTGGCTGCAGTCCTAGGCACCCTCCCCCACCCCAGCCCCTGGGAGCCGGGTGAGCTGACCAGACCTGGGAAGTGTGGGCGGCCCCAGGCCCCCTGGAGGCCAGGGGAAGGTCTCGTCCCCTCCCACTCCTGGAGGGGAGGGGGTCTGCTCCATGCCGAGTGTGGTCCTACCGCTTGGACCTCAGCACATTTATGTCTGGGAGCTTAGCCACTCCAGACCATCCTCATCGCCCTATGAAACATCCTGTGACAGGCAGGTCCACCCGGGAGGATGGCAGGTGGAAGCGAAGCCCCTCTCTGGGCCCACGCCCTCCTCTCCCCAAAGGCAGTGACTCTCACCTGTCTCTGTGTGGCCCCTCGGAAAGGTCCAGGCCTTCTGGACGTAGACGTTCCCTACAAACACAAGCCCCACCGCACGGTGACTTTGTGTCTGGGGCGGCTTTCCGGGGGCCCCCAGTCTTTGACCTGCGTCCACTGTCCCCGAGGATGGAGTGTTGGGTTTGTGGTCCACCATTGTCCATTTCCTTCCCGGTTCCGTTTATGCTCTCACGGCAGTGACTGCTGCCCGGCGCTCATGTCCCGCGTGCGCTGAGGGCCATGCGTGGGGCGCCAGTTTGCGGGCTGGGAGGGCCCGCCCCTTCTTGGGAAGGCTGGCTGGGGTGGGCCTAGGAGGGACTGGTCTGCATGTGGAATGTGTGCGCATAGCGGGGTTCCCTGTGTCCCCAGCAGGTGGGGGGAGAGATGGTGGTGTGAGGACTCAGGTCTCCCCATGCCTGGGGCAGGGAATCTGACCAGCCCAGCCCAGCGCCGCCCCCCCCTTCCTGAAATACTGGCCCCCTGGTCTGTTGGGAAGCCACGCCCAGCGATTGATCCCGCCTGGGCCGCGCTCAGCGTGCAGGGGGCTGGGCGGGCCCCCTTGGCCTAGATTTCCCCAGGGACAGCTCTGACCGCCGCGGTGCGCCCGGCAGATTAAATGTGAAAAAAATCTCCATGAGCCTTTCATCAATCCGTCCGGAGGAGCCTGGCCCGCGCGAGGCAGCCCCTCCCCCAGGCTCAGGGTCTTGGAGGAGAGGAGGGAGGGTCAGCACGGAGCTCGAGGGTGGGGAGTCTCCAGGTGGGACCATAATCCAGGCCACAGGGGCCCAGAGGAGGGCGCGGAAAAGGGGCAGGGAGGGGGTCTGGGGGGGCTCTGGGCCCGCCTTAAGCCCTGCCGGATCTCTGCCTCAGGCCAGGAGTGGCCGCGGGGCAGGGGGGGCAGCGCTTCCCAGGGTCTCCCCAGCCTGAGGCCTGGGTGCGGACGCTGTGGCGGGCAGTTGTGTTTCTGATGAGTGGTTGGCGGGCAGCAGGTGGGTGGAGAAAATTCCTTCAGCTGCCGCTTGGGGGAGTCAGGAGAGGAACCTGGTGAGTGGGGGTGGGGTAGGGAGGTTCCACGGCCCTTCCCAGGGGACCAAGAGGGCAGGGTTGGCCCCCGCCCAGGCCCCCCAGCCAAGCCTTCACGTCCTGCCTCTCCTGCTCACAGGGCCTCCGGCACTCTGACTCCCTTCTTCAGTCTTCTCCTTGCCTCGCCGTTAACCTGTCAGGGCCCGTTCAAGGACCCTCGTACCTGGGCAGTGCTCCCCGACACCCCCTTAACTCCCAAAACCTTCTCCGCGGGCCTAGGTTATTCAGGGCGACCCTGACCATCTGCTCCTCTCCCCAGGCAGGGGGCGCCCGCCAGCGCCGGAGACGGGGGCCGCGCACGGCAGAAGCGCGGGATCCGGGTCTGAGCTTGTGTCTGGGAAGAGCGCCCCCGCCCCAGATTCCCACCGAGATTTGGCCGCGCCGGGAGACTAGCCCCAATCCTCCAGCCGCGGGGAATTACTGCAGCGACCGGAGGGGTCCGGGTCGGGGGCAGAGAAGGCTGCAAGTGGCAGTAGAATCAGGGCTATGGAGTGGAGGCGCAGAAAGGGGCAGAGGTTCCTCTGCGGAGCTCTGAGGTCCTGGCGGGGTGGGCCTTGGGGGTCCATAGGCCGAGGCTGGGGCGTGGGGTGGGGGTTAACCAGGAGCGCCCTGGAGCGCGGGCAGAGCGTGGAGCTCAAGGTCACTGTGCTCTGTACACGTCTCCAGGGACTGGGACCCCGAAGCGCGGAGTTCCCGGGACCGATGGCAGGGGAGGGGCTGCGATATGGTCCCTATCCGCAGAGGTTTCTCGGAGTCCAGCTCAGCGGCGCGGTCCCCTCCCAGTTCCTCCGGGCCAGAGCACCAGGCACGGCACGCGAGGCAGGGGTGTGCTAACCCTCGTCCCCTTCCGCCACACCTCCTCCGGGCCGCGTGTGGGGTGTCTGGCTCGCCGCCGGAGCGGAGGGGGCGCTGTCGGCGCCGACGGGCGGGGCCGGAGCGCGGGGGCGCGCGGCGCGAAGCGGGCGCAGGTGCCGCGGGCGCGGGCCGCCTAGGATTGGGGGCCTGGCGGGCGGCCGTGCGCCGTGCGGGGCGCGGCGGCGGCGGGCACGCGGCCAGTGAGCGCGCGGGCGGGGAGGTGGCGGCGGCGGCGGAGGAGCACGGAGCCGCTCCCCGCGCTCCGCTCCTCTATGGCGTTGCCCGGGTCGCCGGAGCCGCCCCACGGCGCGCCCCGCAAGGCGCCCAGCCTGCTGGAGATGGGGGCGCTCTGCCTGGATTCAGAGATCATCCTGGGCTTCACCAGCCACCTCCTGCGGCGGCGAGCCAAGGTGAGGGCCGGGCGGCGGGACCCGGCTGGTGGCAGAGGCGCTGTCCCGCGACTTTGCGGCGCGTCTCCTGCAGCTCAGGGTGCCGCGCCGGGAAGGAAGCGCGGGTTCTGAGCAGCGTCCTGCAGTCCAAGCCAGAGACTCGCTGGCTCACTTTCTCCGCTCGTGCTGCCCCATCTCCTTCTCCCCTAAAGGCTGCGTCCTGAGCCGGACGCACTCAGCCTGGGCCGACAGCGCAGCTCAGGGACCCTGGGTCCCACCGCGCGCCTTGATGGGGTGGGCGAGGTAAGGAGTCGGGGTCTCGTGGCTGAGCGCGAGTCCCTGAGGTGACTCCAGGTCCCGCGCCTACCTCCACAACCTGCGGGGCTGTGTCCCGGCCCCCTCTGGGGACCCAGGTGTGGGGTGTGAGCGCGTGCTTTCTGAAGTGCCGCAGTGGTGCAGACGACCTAAGTTGCAGGCGTGGCCGGCCCGGGTGTGTAAGACCCGGGATCCGCGTCGGCGTGTTTCTGGGAGCGCATGTGCGTGGAGAGTGTGTGTATGTGTGTGTATGGCCCAAAGCAGTTGAGGGTCTGGGGCGCTGCTGTCTGCAGGCAATGGGGGGCGCAGGCGTCCGTGGTGTCCCCGGGTACCCACCCAGACCCAGAATGGGGCTGACGCTTGCGTTCCTTCCGGAGGCTGCGATGAGGCAGAAGATGGGAAGTGCTTCTGGCTCTCGCGCCGCGTGGAAAGGGGTTGGAGGCTGGGGGGCAGCAGGGGGAGACTGGGGAGCCCCTGCTCACTTTATTCCCCCCCGCCCCCGCCACACTGCAGGTCAGAAAGGACTCGGAAAGCCAGGGACAGATGACCCACCCCTCTTTTGGGGGGGGGTGCAAGCACGGTTGGGGGAGACTTTCCAAGTAAAAGGGAGCTGGGCAAAGAAGGTAGCTTTGAGGGGGCTCAAGGGAGGCGGGGAGCGGCTGGAATCTGTGTGAGGGTCTCACGGAGTGCGCGGGGAGCCGCGGCCGACCGCCGGCACCACAGCTCGCCAGCCGGCCCTGCTCCGGCTTGGCTCCTTCTGGTCCCCGGAGCGCGCCTCCTCGCCTGGGACGCGTGGCGCCAGGTCTCTCTCCAGGCTCCGGGTGCGCGGTGGCCAGCAGGGGTCGCTCGCGTCACGGGAAGGCGGGCGGCCGCGCCCGCCCAGCCCGACCCCGGTTTCGGGCTGACCCGAAACAAGGATCCAGAATCGCCTGCTGCCTCGGTTAGCGACGGCACTTAGGACCGGGCTGGAGCGGGAGCAACTGGTCGCCGGAGGCGGGGGGGCGACCTCCCAGCCGGAGACAAACAGGCAATTAATTCCGGAGCTAAGTTCCCATCTGCCAGGCCGGCTGACAACAGGTCCCGCGCACACCCCCAGGGCCAGCCGCGCCACCTCCTCCCGCTTCCCGGGCACACAGCGCGCATACCCACCTTCGTGCACACGCGCGGCTGCAAAGACACGCGTGCTGCTCGCAGACACGCCTAGACACGGATCCACGGCCGGGGGCACTGCACGGTCCGGGGAGCAGACCGCGGAGTCACTCACCCACGCGCTACAGTTAGATCCAAAGGGTGGCCAGAGGCACGCGGAGTGCACTGGGTTGGCAGGAAAAAGCGACTGGGAGTATGGGGGCTGGGGCTCGGCCCCTTCCTCGTCCCACCCCGTTGTGTGACGGTGAGCGAGACCTTCCCGGCCGGGGCCTCAGTTTCTCGCCTGAGAAGTGAAGAGGGTGTTGGTACCTCCCAGGAGACGCGCAGACCCCAGTGTCCCGGCACAAGAGCAGGAAGGCGCATGCGCGAGCGCGCACCTTGTTTAAAAGCGGCCCCCAGCGCCCCTCCCTCTGGCTGGGACTCGCCCAACAAGTTGGGGTCCCTGGAGTGGGAGGGGCCGCGCGGTTGGGCTGGATCCCCTCCCCCAAGCGCTGCCAAGCGGAGGGCTGGGGTGGGACGGTCCCCTGGCGCCCCGCCCCCACCGGCCCGGGCCCCGCCCCCGCCTCCCGAGCGCGCTGACCGCCGCCAGCGCGCGCTCTCTGTCACTCGCCCGCCCACGCCGCCAACTTCGGAGCGGCCGGCGGGGCCATGGGGGCGCGCCCGGGCCGTATCACGTAGCCGCGGCGCCTCCGGACCGCCCGCGCGGTCCCAAGCTCCCGCCTGGCCCTTCCTGCGTCTCGGCCATGGGCGGCCGAGGCGCCCCGCTGTGCGCGGCGCACCCCGCGGTACGCGCGGCCGGGTCCGGAAAGGGAGCCGGCGGTGGGGGGTCGGCGGGCGCCGTGGGACGGGGCCCTAGACGCCTAGGCGGTCGCGGGGTGCGCTGCGCCCCCTAGGGGCCGGGCCTGGAGGGAGCGCGGGGCTGCCGGGCCTCCGGCCGGGAGGGACTTTAGCCGAACCTCCCTGGATGGAAGGAGAGGGCTGGCGGCAGGTCCGCGCCCGGCGCTCCTAACTTTGTCGAGTGCCCCACATCCGGGGGCCCGTGACGCGCTGAGGTCTGGAGTCCCCGGTGCTGGGCCTCGGGATGGTGCCGCCGCGACCTGGACTCACTGTCCCCTTCCGCACCCACTTCCTACAGGTGGCCGAGGGCGGTCTGGCCCGGGAGCCGCTGCAGCTCCTGGAGGTGTCCCCCCGCAAGAGGCTGCCCGCCGGGCCCGAGCAGGACCCCTGTGGCAGCCGCCCTGCGCCCGAGGGCGCCGGGGCAGGCGCAGAGCAGGGCCACTCGGCGGGAGGCGGCGGCGGCTGGTGCCGCCACTGCCACACGAAAGTCGCCGAGCTCAAGCGACAGGCGTGGAAGCTGGTCAGCGGGTCCGGGACACCGCTTCGGGTAAGTGACCTTTCCCCGGCCAGCCGCTCCGGGCAGGGCCCATGCTGGGACTTGGCCGACCCCAGAGGGAGTCAGCGGGTCCCGGAGGGAGGCGAGGCTTCACGGAGTGATTCTGGCCAGTCCCTTCACCTCTCTGGGCCTCAGTTTCCGCGTGTGCGTGAGTTGGGGCGGGGGGCATTGGAGGGGGTCTGGTGGGCGTTCCTGCGCGAGCTGCGGGTGTCCCACAGCTGGAACCGCAGTCTGTGTTTGGACGTGGGGGGGGCAGAAAGGGAGGTGGCTGGCGGGGACCCCTCCCAGAGCAGCACAGCCCTGCTCGAACAGCCACAGTTACCCTTGTGTTGTTGCCCTCGGGCTGCCTGGGCCTCCAGCCAGGTGTCTGGAAATCGTACACCTGGGGCAAGAGGGCTTGGAAGACCAGAGGGTGGGCCTGCTGCTGTGGGGGGAGGGGTGGCCCTGCCTGTCCCTCCTTGCACCATGGGAAAGAGTTCCGGAGGGCACACAGCCGGGCTCTGCCTCCTTAGGCAGCGGCCACCCATCTGGGGGCCTGGGCTCCCCGGGCTCGGTCCCAGATGCCAAGGTGCTTGCAGGGGCGGGGCGTCCTCCAGCCGGCTGGCGGCCTGGGCCTTGGAAGGAGCTGGGACCATTGTTCAAGGAACAATGCACCCTGGAAGTTTGCAAAGCCTGGGAAGGCGGGGGGTCTCCAGAGGAAGCCCTTCCCACCTGACCTTCAGTCTTTTTGAACGCGTTCCTGGAAGTCCGAATAATCCCCATTGAATCTAAATATAGCTCTCCAAGGAGGCCACGCTTCGCTTCGAGGGTGGGGGAGACCCTTGGCTCCTGGGGTCCCACTGTTGCTCCCTGTCTGGGGCAGGTGGGGTGGCAGGAGCCTGGTTTCTGCCCTGGGCACTCTTGGTGGCAAAGGGAGGGGACACCGGCCCGTCCTGGGGTGTGGCTGCCACCCCCCACTCTGAGCAGGGTGCAGCCTGGCCGAACTCTCTCCCCCATGGGTTGAATCTGGCTGCAAAGACACCAGCAGACCCTCAGACCCTCAGGCCCTCAGCGGGGTGCGGCTTGGGACCGACTCCTGGGGGCCTGCCAGCTGCAGAGCCACCTTGCTACCCCATCAGGTGACACCAAGGTGGGAGAGAGGAGGGACTTTATGACTGGGCGGGGCTTTGTCTGGTGGTACCAGGCATGTGGCCCGCTGGTCGCAGGTGGGGGGGGGTGCTGATGGAGAGAGCTGCAGGTCACACCAGTCACTGGTGAATTCAAGGGTCCCTCTTGGAGGGTCTGGTGGTCTCTTTCTGAAGAGAGCTCATCAGGGAAGCGCAGGACCTCTCTCCTCCTACCTCCCCTGGCCTTTCCTGACTTTGGCGTCTGACACCGGGTGCCCCTCAGTGCCCGGTGGGGGCTCACCCCCTTCCCCTGCCTTCCTTGGCGCCCAGTGGCCTGCTCACCCGGCAGACGTGGCCTCTCGCGCTGTCCCTGCTCTGCTGCCTCTCCCCCGCTGTCTCCACTGTCATCTGGGTCGGCAGACGCCAGGGGCTGGGCCAGGAGTGCTGTCCAGGTGCAGGGTGCTGTGCCCGAGGGAGGGAAGGCCCACCGTTCACTAGAGAAGATGGAAACAGAGCCATGGGGACGCAGGGGGCTGGACTGTTAACCCTGGGACCTCGGCGGCAGTCATGGTCCCGTGCCACCCAGCCTGCCCCCAGCATCCTGGCAGACTTGCAGCCTTCCCGTGAGCTCCCCTCAGGGAAGGCGGGGAGGTGGCCTCGGGCCTTAGACAGCTGCTCCTGCCTTTGGTTTGGGAAGGCACGCTCTGTGGGGCAGCGGGGGTGGGAGGCTGTTCTAGGAGTTTCCGTGGGGGCCGTTTCTTGTTTCTCCTGGCTAGCCAGGCTCCGTGAGGACAGAACTTCACAGTTTACAGAGAAGGCTGCCTGCGTTGTCTCACTTAGTCCCGGTGGTTTGCTGGGCTCCCAGGCTGGCGTCGGGGTGGGGCTGGGACCTCGGTGGCCTGGTTGCAGGTACCGACCCCACTTGGCTCCTTGCCCACCCTCCTCCCAGCCGACAGGTCCCCGCGTGGGACCCTGGGTAGGTCCGCTGAGAGCTTGGGTCCCGGGGCCATGGCTGTGACGGTTTTTTGGTGGCTGGGGTGGTGGGTTGGGGGAGTCAGCCCTGCCGTCGGTGGGCCTGGGGGCGAGGCCCGCTGCCCTGTGCCCTCACCTCCCTGTACCTGTGTCGGTCTCCCCATCTGGGCAGTGAGGGTGGCCCGAGCCCCCACCGAGGACCCCGGTCGCCACAGGGCCATGCTCTGCCCCCTTTCTGAGCCCTGCCGTCCTGACGTGTGGGGGCGGGGCATGTGCTCTGCCCCCCAGGTTGGAGCCCGGGACACTATCCTTCCTGAGCTGAGCAGGACAGTGGGTGTGGGGGGGACACACAGGCTGAGAGGTCCCCCGCTGTCCCACCCTCTGCTCTTGCCAGGGTCCAGGCGACCTCTTTAGGACCCCGTAGGGCCTGGAGCCACGCTGTCTGGGATGACCTCTCGCGGCCTCCGTGGGCCCCTCCCGTGGGCCCTGCTGTACACACCCACCCTGTCCCCGGACTCCTGGCCGCCTGGGGCGACCCGGCATGTGCTTGCCCTCGGCTCTCTGTGCCTCCGGCGTGTCTCTGCTGGGGGCTCACGGCCCCTCCCGTGTGGAAGAGCCAGGCTTCCCTCTTCAGCCACACCTGAGCGCCCCGGCTTAGCACTGGCCTCTGGCCCCCCACCCCTGAGCCCGAACCTGCAGACCCCTCCCCCTGTGCTGCAGCCCTGCCCCCGCCGCCCGCCCGCCTGCCCCCAGCTGCCCAGGGCAGCCCGAGGGGACTCACCGAACTGTGGACCCGCAGGAGGGGTCCCCGGCCGGTCCCCGGCCCCATCCCAGCCTGGCCCCGCCAGACCAAGGGCCCCGTCCTCTCACTTTATCCTACGGTGGTTTGTCTCAGGCACCCCTTTATAGACCCGCAGGCCCCTATCCCTCCCAAGCTCATCTGGCAGAACTACAACCTGGGTCTCCCGAGGTCCCGTGTCCTGGCGCCGCGCAGCTGCCCGCAGCAGGGGGGCGCAGACCCAGCTGAGCCGCCGCACCGTGAGCTCTCGGCACAGAAATCTGACTGCCGCCCACCTTCTAGGCTCCTCACCCTCCGGTCCCACCCCACCCCTTCGGGCCGCCACCCCTTGGCTGCGGCCCTTCCCTGTCCTTTTCACTCACCTTGACCACTGTGTGGAGTCTGTGTCCAGCGTCCTGCCCCCATCAACACCTGCGAATGACGGAACGTGCCCGCTGTATTCCCCCAGGACTGCTAGGCTGATCCTGGCTCCCCTCGTCCCCCGCCACGCCCACTGTGGAGACGGCCCCCGCGGAGGATGGCTGTCCCTGCCTCCCGGCAGCAGTGGGGGTGGGGGTCCTGCTTGGGGATCTGGTCCAGCTGCCACCCAGATGTAACATGACATAGGTGACAGTTTCTCCAGAGACCCGTGACATTGTGACATTCGACATTCAAGGTGTCAATACAGGTGCTGAATTGATTAGTGCCCATCCCCCCCATCCCAAGGGGAAAGTGATCAGTTCTCATTCGGGTCTGGCAGATCCCTCTTACCCAGACACGGGTCTCGTTCTCCTAGCCCCCTAGGATAGCCCCTGCCCCCCGTGTGGCCCAAGCATTTGTTACCATGCCCCACCCAGTGGGACAAGGAGTCTGACAGCTGCCGGGAGGCGGGGCCTTTGTCCAGTGCACAGTGTGATGACATGCCTGGCTCTGGGGATGGAAGACTGCGGACCCCCTGCCTGTCTGTGGGGCCTGGCGGGGGATGGCAGTCCTGCCAGCTCTCCATTCCCAGCTCACTCCCCCCAGGAAGCCTTTCTGGCCTTCTGTGTCCTGGGCCTGTCGTCTGACAGCTGTGGCTCAAGGTGGCGGGGCTGAGCCCAGCCGGCGGCAGCCGCTTGTGGCCTGGGGTCAGAGCCCCTGTGGCCCAAGCGCCAGTGGCCCTGGGGACCACCCTGCAGCAGGGCCCCGGTGGCTGCCTTGGGGCTCTGGAGGGTGGGGCACCGGGCCCTCAGCACGTTCCCGAGCTGGGCTAGGTGTTGGCAGCTCCAAAGGCAGCCAGGGAGGTGCGAAAGGGGCGGCTGCTCCCAGCTGGCAGGGGACCCGATGACTCAGCGGGGAAGGGATTGGTCGTGTGGGATTCCTCCAAGGCTACGCGGCCACCCCGGGGCACTGAACTCGGCTGGGGAGAGAGGAGGCCCCTCGGGCCTGGCTTCCCACCCAGCCTCGGGGCGGCCTCAGCCGGCTCCTCCCCTGCCCCTGGGAGTGACCGCAGACCAGCCAGTACCCCCTGTCCCCTGTGTCTGGTGATGGAGCGATGGCTCCTGGGCTCATCTTATCTCTGTGCCGTCCCGGTTTCAGGGGTGAGGGCGGGCGGCGGGGGATGGGATTGAGCCGGACTGATGACCCTGGGCACCCTGGTCTGAGCAGAGGTGGGGCGTGGGTGGCCGCCGGGGGCAACAGCTTTGGTCCTGGCCCCAGGAGCGCAGCTGCCGTCAGGCGGGGCTGAGCGGGGGCCTGTGTTGCGACTGGCTGGCTTCGCTGTTCCTCAGCCGAGACGGGGAGGCTGCAGGTCACCCCTCAACCTCAGGGCCCGACCGGGAGTGGGCGGGTGCTGATGGCTTGGAACGGGTGGAGGGAACTGGCCGGGGCCCTTCTCGAGCCTCTGCCCAGAGTCCTGAAACGATGTCACGTGTGAGAGCCTTTTCTTAAACAGCAAAGAAAGTCCAGTTTCCACAGTCGTTTGCCGGCCGGCGAGTTCACGGCCCTGCGGCTTCTGCCGAGCACACAGGCCCTTCCTCGCATGTCCCGTGGGGCTGCTCACTGTGTCTCTAGTCGTGGGGCTCCGTCTCCGATTTACACGGTGTTCCCAGGAGCCACGGCACAGGTGTTGCTCAGGAAGTTACGGGACGCAGTAAATGCACAGAACGAAAACTGGCTGCGCGCCCCCTCGGCGGGCCTGGCCCCCGTCTGCTCATCTCCGTGCAGCGGAGGGCAGTGGCAGCCAGGCTGGGTTGTCCCTTCTCAGGTTCCTGGTGGCAACCAGGCTGGGTGGCCGGGCCCTGGGAGCCACGCCCTCCTTGGGGACCCGTGAGTGCCGTGGGTGGGTCTCCCTTCCCCGCAGGTGTCCCTGTGACTGCTGAGAGAGTCTCCGGGGCCAGGGGAAGCCCAGATGCCATGCCCGTGGCCTGGTCTCCCCTTCTCAGGGCCCCCACGTGCCCCCTACCCCCATTCGTGAACAGGGTCTGCGGACCGACTGAGTCATTTTTCCTGCGTGCCCGGGTCAGGGGCGTCTTCACTGCCGGTGTCACGGGTTGTGTCTGGGGCCCCATGGGCTGGGTGGCCTGAGGGCTGCCCACAGGGTCCAGGTGCTCTGTGGGTGGGCTCCCGGCCCGGTCCCCTGGCGGCGTCCCAGGCTTCAGCTGCGGGACAGGGTGGGTGGGCTCAGCTGGGCACCCGGGCTGGCAGATTTATGGGTCTGCAGGCCGCTCCAGGGCACGCCTGACGTGTCCGGTCTCAGATGGATGTCCTTACACTGCCCTGCGTGTTCGCCTCTGACCCTGGGCTTCCACGTGGAGCGTGCCAGGCACTGGCCTTGCCTCGTGTCCTGCTCGGGGGTGTGGGCTACCCTGTTCCCAGTCCTCCCCCTACCCCTCTGCCTCCTGGACTCCCCTACCAGCCCCCTAAACTCGGCCTATTCAAAACCCAAGGGGCTGCCGGTCAGCCATCCTGGCTTGGCTGGCTCGATGCTGCCTTTTGCTCTGCCATGGGCCCCCTGGTCTTGTCCCCGGAGCCTCCTCTCCTCGGCACCCACCCGTGCCTGTGCCTCCGTGACCTGTGGCCCTGGCTCTGCTGCCCACGCCCTGTGGCCGGAGCCAGGTGTCTTAGCCTCTTCAAGCCTCAGTCTATAAAGGGGCCATGCTCGTGGTAGCCAACATGAAAGGTGGCTCCGCAACGGGTGGCTGTCTGTGGGGGCAGTGGCCCTGGTGCTCCCAGCCAGGGGCCTGGGGTCGCCTGGAGGTACTGGGTCTTGGGTGTTGGGCCTCGAGGTGGGGCCAGGGGCCCATTCTGCCCAGAGTCTGTTTTCTCTGCTGGGTGGTGGTGCCCCGCCCCCTGTGGGGGCGCCTGCCGTAGCCCACGATCACGAGGAGACTGAGGTCCCCCTCCTGGGGCCGCGCCCCGCACCCACGGAGCTGGACTGGAGTGTGTCTCAGTGAGTCCGGCCCCCCTCTGAGCAGCGGTGTCCTGTCGGAGCCGCCCCCTGCCACCCCCGTCCCCCAGCCAGGGCCCCCCGCCTGTCCGGCCTTTAGCCCCCAGGGGCCCCTCCAGTGGCACTGGGCCGAGGACAGGGAGGCCATTGAGGAGAGGAGGTCTCGGTGGACTGGCGTCTGCCCCGAGATGCCCAGCTGGCCGGCGCCTGGCACGGGCCTTGTGGCCGGGAGCCGGTCGGTGCCGGGCGGGCCGGGCTGTGCCCCCAGCTCCCCACCCCCTCCCCCAACAGAGAAGGGAGCCTGGGTCAGTGTGGGCCTTCAGGCCCGAGGGGCCAGAATGGTCTCCAGAGTTCGGGCTGGTGGACGAGGGGCTCTGCCTGCGGGTCTCCAGGTCCCCCGTGGACCCGGCGGACTTGGGCAGGGGCAGGGCCTTGGGCTGGGAGTCGGGGCCCCAGGCAGCCGAGCGGCCGGCCCCAGCCTGGTGGTTTGCAGGCTGGAAAACTGAGCCCTGGTCCCTGGCCTCCCCCCCCCACCCCGCCCCCACCATCCCGCCGGCCTGCACGTGACATCGGAATATCCTCAGTCGTGGAGAGCAGAGCCCGAGGGGCGGCGCCTAGCTCAGCCGCCCGGGTCCCTTCCTGGACCTGTTGTCAACTCCGGAAGCAGTGGCTGCTGGGGCCGCCGCCTGCGTGATCTGTTGTGGAGGGAGGGGGCTGTGGCCGAGGGGCTGCTGCCGGCCAGGACCCCAGCTGGCCGCCCCCACCCGACCGTGTGGCGGCCGGGGAGGGGAGCCCCTGGGCTCCGGCATTCCTCCAGGCTGGGCCCCTGGTCCTCTGTGTGCCCTCCGCAGGGCGCTGCCCATGGGTGCTGGTGCCCCCTTTCTAAAGATGGGGTGACGGGGGCCCAGAGAAGGTCATCTCCCAGCTGTGAGGTCTTGGGGCTTCTCTGAGTTGGGGAGCAGACCCCTCCTAGCCCTCCTGTGGTGGCCTTGCCTGGGGGGGTCTGCTCAGCTCCTGTCCAGCCCCACAGGTGGCCCTAGCGGGCCTGGGCTCGGGGGAATGTCCCCTGGTGGAGCCAACAGGGCGGCTTGTCCCTGGTGAAATCTCTCAGGGCCCCCCAGCGCAGAGAAAATGAAAGGATTACTTAAAGCAACTTAGAGACCCCAGAAACGCCATGAGGAATGGGAAGTCATCTTCGGGGGGGGCTCCCTAAAGCCCAGGTGGTGTGGCAGGCAGGCGGTGTGCCATGTTAAATTGAATCAAATTAAGAAAAACATGTTCCAAGTGCAAGTAAAATATCTGTCCAATTAGGCCATAAAGAAGAAATTACAAGTAATATTTTGCAGCGGGATAATTACTGTCTTTTGAAGGTGCTGGGCTCCAGAGGGGAGAGGTGGGGGCTGGGCTTTCAGGACCCAGCGTTGCTGAGACCAGGGCTGTGACCCCTGCAGCCGGGAGAGACCCCTCTGGCAACGGGCGGGGAAGGGTCCTCGGCCCGTGGGCCTCCCCAGGGGGTGGTGCCGAGGCCCAGAGAGTCTGTGGGTGGTGCGGAAGGTGCAGTCCGCCCCTGCCCGTCCCGGGTGGGGCCAGTGCCAGCCCCTGGGAGAAAGCCCCCTGCCCTGGGGTCCCGAGCGCTGGGCCAGGGTGCTGGGTGCAGAGGTCTGTCCCGCCCAAAGCTTGCGGGTCCCCAGGCTGGCCAGGCAGACGGAGCGGCCTCGGGTGTGGCTCGGAGAGGCCCGCATGCAGTGAGGGCCCTGTGCTGCTCGGGGCCCCGCCCCAGCCCCGCTGCCTGGCCAGCCTAGGAGGCTCACGGTGTCAGGGTGGGGGCCCTCAGCCCCACGGGGGGCTCACGCGGTCGCCCAGGCAGGCCTCTCTTTGGCTTCTGCGGCCTGAGACAAAGGTGGAAGGGGGGGATCCTGGTGTGAGGCAGGGGCCCTGCTGTGTCTGGGTGGGGCCTTCTGCTGCTTGTGAAGCAGGGCCCAGGTACCTCCGGTGGCTGTGAGGGAGAAGGGCTGGGGGGCTGTGAGCATGTCAGCCCCTGCTGCGGCCCCCCGAGCAGGCACCCGGGCAGTCCCAGGCTTGTCATTCTGTGAGGGGGGTGCTCACCCCCTAGGGTCTTCGAGGAACAGTGTTCCAGGCCTGGGGGGGCCGGACCTCCCTGACAGCTGTGTCTGAATTCCTGAGGACACAGCTGGGGGAGGGCGGCTGGGGCAGGCCTGGGGGGCGCTGGATTGCTGCTCTGGCTTCCTGTCCCCTCCCCCCAGCCTCCATGCTGCTGGGGTGCTGGGGTGCTGGGGTGCTGGGGTCCAGTGCATGGCCAGGTCAGCCCCACTTCCCTCCCGCAGCCTCCTCTGCAGCCCCTTCCGGGGGTGGGGGCTGGGGGCCCCCCAGAACTCTGAGTCCCCTAAGACAGGCCAAGGCCCTAGAACAATGGGGCTCTGGCTGGGGCCCGGCAGGGGGCCTTTCGCACTGGGTCGATGGCTCCCGCAGGCACTTCCTTCCCTTCCCTGCCGGCCACCGGCCACCACGCACAGGCCTCCTGCCTCCTGCCCAGTGGAAAAACTGGAGCGATCAGAGCTGGGACCTGGGAACTGGGAGGGGAGGGACGAGCGGGGGGACAGGCGTCTGGGTTCCATCTGTGGCCCGCATGCCCACTCCAGTGGGGGTTCCTGGAGCGCTTCCAGGGGCCTGTCCCTCTGCTGCTGGGGGCGGGGGCGGGGTGTGTTCTCTGATGAGGGCCAGGCCTACCGGGCATGACCCGGGGACATCCAGGCCTTCCCGTGTGGCCCACATCAGGCGGCTGGGCTTGGCGTGGCCAGGGTCACCCTTGCATTCGACCTGGTCTGCCAGGCGTGTGTGGGGACAGGTCCGTGGCTCACGCTGCCCGGAGCGTAGGGTGGTGTTGGGGACATGGGCGTCCAGGGACCGCCTGCTCATGCTGGGCCGCCAGCGTCCCCTCGCGGCAAGGCCACCCTGCCACAGCTGTCGCGTGCTCGAGCCTTTCCAGGCATCACTGGACGCAGTCGGGCCGCCTCTGGCCAGGCCTGGGGCACCTGGGTGGGCCCACGAGACCCGCCTCATTGTCTCAGAAGTGGTTGTGTTTGGGGCTTCGGGGGCCCTCGTCCCTTTGTGGTCAGCAGGACAGCTGGACCCCAGCAGGCCACCTCTGAGGTGGCGTGTCCAGTGGTGGGCAGTGGCCAGGGAGGGAGGGGGTCCCTGGCCCTGCTCATCTGCAGCAAGCGCAGGCTGGCCGAGGGGAGACGCAGGCCCGCGCGTGGGGCCCGCTCTGTCAGGGCGGCCCTGGGAGGGTCTCGGGTGGTCACGTCCACAGCCCGCCGGGCCGACGCTCCACTGAGGGGCTGCCCCGGCTGGGACCCCGACCCCTGCAGAGCTGTCCTGGCAGGCGGCGCGGTGGAGTCTGGGCGGGGTGGGCGACAGAGGGACGGCGATGGTGCCCTCCCGTGAGGCTCCTTCTGAGCCTTGGTCTTCTTCTTCCGGAGCTGTCCCTTCCTCCAGGGAGCCCTCTGCCCTGTGGGCCCGGCGGGAGCCTCCTTGGTGCTCCCCTGGCTCCTGTTCTTAGCCCTCTCTGGACACCAGGCTCATGAGGGGGGAGGCCTGTGCCCCCCCCACCCCACCAGTGTCGGGTGGGCACCAGGCCACAGGTGCGGCCACCAGCCAGCACGGCCCCCGGGCCTCGTCTGTGCCCGTGGCGGATGGAGCCTGGTGGGCCTGAGTCTGCCTGGTCACCCTGGCAGTGTGTCATCACACGGACACGGACGGGCTTCGCAGAGGCAGGGAGGGGGCCTCCCGCCGCCCAGCCCGCCTTGACCGGTGCAGGACAGGGTGGCTGCAGCGGCTTTGCACCGGGCCCGGGGTGCCGAGCACCCAGCCTCGTGGAAGGCCGGGGGCTGGCCCTGCTCGGCCACCTCCCGGCCGCTCCTCCAGCCCGCGGCCTCTTGCTTCCATCGGGCAGCACGCAGGTGTCTCGTTAGTCTGGTGACAACGGTGGTGGGGCGGTGCCCAGAGTCAAGGCCACAGTGCTGCTCGCTCTTCAGCTCTGATAATTACTCTCCTTCTGGGCGTGTGCAGAGGAAGCGCTCAGGGCTTATCAGTCCGGATGGGGCGGCCTGGGTGTGGGAGGGGCGGGGCGGGCTCTGGCACCCAGGCTCTGACTGCCTCTGTTCCTTGTTCCCCCAGGACCCTCGCCCCCCTCCTCTGCTCCTCGACAAGGTCCCGGCACCTGGGGCCCTGTCGTCATGCCGTCCGGAGAGTGAGCGCCGCTGTGACGTCTGTGCCACCCACCTGAACCAGCTCACGCGGGAGGCCCTGCGGCTGCTGCAGGCACCCGCCGGCCGGGAGGACCCCAATGCCCCTCCTGGAGGCCCCGGCCTCGCACCTTCCAGCCCCGGCGCCGCGGCCGGCCCGAGGGATGTGCCCGTGGTGGCGGGCCTCGCCGGGAGGCAGCCAGGCCGAGCGGGGCCAGACAGGAGGAAGGTGCTGGCGTGGCCCTCTGGGCCTAGCGTCCAGGTGTCGGTGGCACCCGCCGGCCTGGGCGGGGCGCTGAGCACGGTCACCATCCAGGCCCAGCAGTGCCTGGAGGGCATGTGGAGCGTCTCGAGGGTCAACAGCTTCCTGCCCCCCTCGTGCCTGGTGAGTGCCCCGGGCGGGGTGGGCGGTGGCCTCCTGGCCGCCAGGCAGGATGCCGGCAATGTGTCCGGGCGGGGCTCCCTCCTGGGGGGGCGGTGTCCACGTCTCACCAGCTGTGTGGGGGCTGTGGACACTGGAGGAAGTCCTCAGACGGTCCTAAGGCCCACGTCCAGTTCCCAGCAAGGTCACCGGCGGGCCGAGTCCTCTCGTGTCCCTGGGGCTCGTGCCCATGCTGTGCCCGCAGGCGGGGTCCGGATGGGGTGGCCTCTCTTGCGTCCTAGGCCTTGGCGCTGTGGGCTGGTGGGCTCCTGGGACGAGGGCAGCTCTTCCTCCTGGGGCGGTGGGAGGCGGGGGTCACTTCCTCGTGAGGAGGGTCCCCAGCGGCCCCTGCCTGTCCGAGGTCTACCACCTGCCATGACAGCCTGCCCTCTGGGCCCCGCGGACAGGGGACACAGAGCCGCGAGTGTAGAGGGGTCGTGCCCGCCCCTCCTGGGGCCTGCTCTCAGGAGCCACCTCTTTTCAGTTGACTGCAGAATGCTCCCCTCCAAGGCCCCCTTCCCAGACCACAGCATGGCCTCTGTGGGGCCAGCCCTGGGCACCGGCGAGGGCCGCGGGGGCTGTAGGTACCACAGGCCAGGGCCGGGTTTCTTAGGAAGGGGCCTGAGCTGGCCTCGGCCCCACAGTCTGGGGTGAAAGCCAGCTCTGGACAGGGAGCTTTGCTGCTGGCGGTCGCTCCCAAGGGTCTGCTGTGTCCTCAGGGTGCCATTCGGAGGTGGGGTGCCAGGATGGGTGTCAGGAGAGGGGGTTTCCTGGGACACTGGGGTGCTGAGGTGGGGAAGCAGCTCAGGAGAGCTGGATGGCTTCCTGGAGGAGGTGGCACTGATCTGGGCCCACACGGAGGGGTCCGAGGTGGTGGGCTCAGTGCGAGGCCACTGGAGACAGGCAGAGACTCCTAAGCTGGCGCAGGAGCCAAGGGCACGTCTCGCAGGGGCCTCAAGTGCCAGGTGGAAAGGGGCGGGCCTCCACCTGGGGGTGCTGGGGCACAGGAGGGCCATGGGGGTGGTGGCAGGACACTGACCTCTCGCCAGGCGGCCCCACTGCCGGCCCGCACACTATAAAACGTGGGCACTTAAGGCTCCCTGTTCGTTTGATGGGCGCATCGATTGTGTTCGGGTGGCTGGGAATGGATTTATAATTAGGCAACAGACCTGGAGATCGATAAAGAGATTATTAGAACCATAAATAGAACTCTGAGACTCAGAGGAGGTGATTTCCCCTGAACTCGTGCACTGATCGTTAGCGGTGACCCGGGAATGGCAACATAGCGCGTGTCAGGCTGTAGAATCCAACAGTTCTGGAGGGACGGACGCACTGCGAAGCCCCGACACCACCCACCAGCGGCCCCCGGGCACCCTGTTTCCAGACACGTGTCAGCCTGGGCCTTGGGGCGACCCGAGCTGCAGCCCATCTGGTCCAGGTCTCGGAGAGGTGGGCAGGACGGGCAGGGGACGCTGCGGGAGGGCGCCAGCCCTGCGCGTGGAGGTGGGCCCCAAGCTCTGCGGGCCTGGAGCCGTCCGTGTGCTATGGGCGGGAGCCAGCTCTGTGGCCTGCCGGACGTCGTGCTGTGGTCGCGACCACTGGAGGGGGCGGCCCTCAGTTGGCCCCGGCCCTAATCAGGCCGCAGCCCTCTTCCCGGGACACAGAGCGCAGCCCTTTCCGGGTCATCCTGCCTCCCAAGTGCCTGGTGAGCCCTCCCGGCTGTGGGGCTGCCCAGCAGGACATCATGGCTCTTGCTCCCAGACTGGGCCAACCCGGGCTCTGGCTCATGGTCCCCACAGCTGCCCCGAGGGCCCTGGGCAGCGGCCACGGGACCCCCCAGGTCCTCTGCCTGGCCTGCCCCCATGGGACACGGCCGTGAGCAGTGGCGTGTCTCCACCACGAGGACAGAGTGCCGGTCAGACGCTCATTTGACAGCCAGGTGTCTTGGGACCGAGGCTTTGACCTCCTGACCCACAGTGGGCTGGAGGCAGCATGGGGTGGCTGGGGTGGGGCTGAGCGACACCAGGGATGTGCTGCCGCCGCCGCCGAGACCAGACCGGCGGGGCCTGTGCCCACCTTCCCGAGTCCTGTGGGCACAGGTCAGGCCCTACCCGGGGCCGCAGGGCTCATAGCCGAGGGAGGACCTGGAGCAGAGGGTTTCCGCCGGCCCTGGGGCCCGGCCTGCAAGGGCAGGATGGAGAGCGTCCTATAGGAGGGGCTGCGTGTCACTTCGACATGCAGAGTGGGCGGCGCGGTCACTTTGGTGGAGGCCCAGTGTTTTCCTTTGTGCTCAGAGGTTGAGCACTGCAGGCTTGGGGGCACCGCTCCGGCCGCCCATGGCATCCTGCTTGTACCCCTGCCTCCCCGTGAGTGCCGGTGGGGTCCCTGGTGGGTGTGCACCCATTTCGAGCAACATGACTGGGATGGTGGGGGATGGGCGGCGCCTTGCATGGGTTCTGGCCCGTATCCCTAACGTGACCCGTTGCCAGCGCCCCACTCTGGGCCCCAGTTTGTCCACTGTGGAGGGGATGCTGGCTCTCTCCCCCCGCTGAGGCTGCAGCCAAGCTGCCTCTGTGACACGGGGCGGGCGCGGCGCCTGCAGCGGTAGGGTCTCCCTGGCTGGGCGTCCTCTAGGTGACCAGGCGGAGCTTGGAGGGGCGGCCGGCTCTGCCTCCCGGGGCCCTGGGGCCTGGCACACCCCCACTGAGCGAAGCCATCCACTCCCCACGGAGGGTTGAGGCTGCGTCTGCAAGATGCTGTCGGGCTGCCCCCTCGCCCCTGCCCCCTCTGCTCACTCCCATCCCGTCCTGGCACGAAGCAGCCCCAGGAGGCACCTGTCCTGAGGTGCTGATGCGCGGCAGCCCTTCCCGTGCCAGAGCCTGACCCACGTGGACTTCAGGCCTGGGGGTCCCTAGGAAACCGGCTGGCGTGGTGGTGCCCTCACCGTGGGCGCCCTATGAGAGCAGGGGCGTGGTCCCCCGGGTGTCTCTGCCAGGCAGCCCACCGCCCCCTGGGCCCCGGGACGGGCCTCACGCTCTCCTCTCGCTTTTCTTTCGTTGCTGCCCCGGCACCTCCCCACCACTCGCCGCCCCCGTCTCCTGTCCCCGGGTCGTGGTCATCTCCCCCACTGCCCGCTCCCGCCCCTCGGCGTTTTCTGGCCCGGGTCTGCTTTTGGCAGGAGTCCGCAGAGGCGGTCCCAGCGGCGGGAGCCGCGTCTCAGCAGCTCATGGGACGGTGGAGCCCAGGCGCGTGTGGGACGCCCAGGGCAGGGCAGTGTGGGGGCTCGGCTGCAGGCGCGCGGGGTGGCGCAGTTGTAGGCGGAGGTGCCCGCGTGAGCGGTCTGGCGGCTGGGCTGGTGGGGCGGGGGGCGCTGGGTGGGGTGCGGCACTCCCCCGCCGTCCGCAGGCCCCGCTGAACGCTGATCCTCTGCACGTCGCTGCGGGGCGCGAGTCCCATGGCAGCGCTGCCCCGGGGGCCGGTGGGAGCTGGTGGGAGCTGGCGTGGGTGCCAGGGCCCCAGCCGGGCGGTGGGCTTGCGTGCGTGGGGTGTCGCAGCTGTAGGCGGAGGTGCCCTACAGCGCAGGCCCCGGTGGTGACGTCGACGTGACGCCACTTTACGGTCCTGCCTGCTCCTTCCTGCTGGACAGAGGAGCCGAGAGCTTCCTTGGGAGCACGTGTCGGGTGAGGAAAAGGGAAATAGCTCCCGGGCCTCTTTGCCCAGGTCTGGGCCTGGCTTACCCTCCTTCCAGAACGTTCCCCGGGAGCTGGGGCCGGCTCTGCTCCCGCAGTCCCGTTTAGGTTGCGGCCGAAGGCTGGATCTGTCTCAGACCTGTGTCCCCATCAGGCTCTGCGCCCCCAGAGGGCAGGCTTATGGGACACCTCTGTGTGCCAGGCAAGGTGCCAGGCCCGGTGTGCTGGCACAACGCCCAACAAGGGCCTGGGCTGCTCCCTACCTTCCCGCAGCCTGCTGGGCACGCCCAGTGCCCGGGGGCCAGGTAGGGCTGCGTGGCTCCGATCCAGCCCGAGATTTGGGGGGCTGTCTGTGCGCTTCCTTTGCAGACGGGTTCTTCCTGTGCCTAGGAGAGGTTTGGAAGCTGATGCTGACCACGGGCTGTGGGGGACAGTGGGACCCTCCACCATGGTGCGGGGCGGTGCTGCCCTGAGGTGGCAGGGCCTCCTTCCAGAATGTTCCTCTTGGGGCCTGTGTGTCTTATTCTGCTGAAGTGCTTGCGGGCCCCTGGCTATGTCACTTGGCAGGCCCTGAGGACACCGGACCCTATAGAGCATGGCTGCCACCCGGGCTCCTCACCCACAGGGTCCCTGCCAGGTCCTCGCCCAGGACGCCCAAGGCAGTGGCTGCTGCCAGCACTCGGGGCCGGGCCGTGGTGCCTGGGAGCCTAGAAAGCGCAGGACCCCCGGGGCGGGCGCCAGGTTGGGGGTGGCCAGGGCCGGACCTGCACGCGGGATGGGCGGTGCCCATGTCTCCAGCTAGCTGGCGCCGCCCGGGGCTGTAATCACATTTGCGCTTATCACGAGGCCGCGCTCCTCTCGGGGGTTTATTTTAGCTAATTAGTGGGAAACGCCAGGGCGGTATTTCAGACGTGGGGTCTTCTTCGTACATCATCACGCGTGGGGCAATTGGTGCCCATGGCAAATATTTATTGTGGTTTATTCCCTAATTATGCCTCTGGTCCTCCCAGAGGGACAGCCCAGGCACGAGGGTCATGGGGTCCCTGTCCATCTGTCCCGACCACCGCGGCCTCTGTGTCTCTGGGACTGGAGGAGGGAGGGGAAGCAGAACCAGGCCTGTGTGGGCATTCCCTCTCCCGGGGCGGGGCACCCACTCCCGGAGCTGGCAGGGTCCTGTGCGCACGGGGCCCGGGGAGCGTGCAGGTGCCTGGGTGGCGGACATCTGTCTGTCCCTCATGCGGCTCCCTCTTTCCCTGCAGGCAGAAGCGGCGGTGGCTGCGGTGGCTATGGCAGACACGGTCCGAGATGGCCCTCCTGCCATGGGCCCTGACGGCGTGTCAAAGATATGGGGCCGCGGTGGGGCCTGCACGGCGGCCCTGGTCTCCCCAGCCCCGGGCACTCCGGCCGGGGGCTCCACAGGCCCGTCGGCCGCGGCCTCCTTCTTCATCAGGTGGGTGCCCCCGGGCCTTCACTCGGGGCAGCTTGGGCAGGCGCGTCTGTGGGGGGCCTCCTGGGCGAGCCGTGACCTTGCTGCCACCGCGTCGGGTGGAGGAGGGCTGCGGGCGCCGTGCTGGGCTCCCAGGGCACCCCTTTGATGGCAGGGTGCAGCAGAGGCCTCGTACCCCCAGAGGCGGTGAGGCCGCCAGACTGGGTCCCAACCACGCCGTTGCCCTTCCAAGCTGTGCAGCCTCGGGCGGGCCTCACAACCTCCCTGCGCCTCGGTTTCCTCACCTCTTGGAGTTGCTGTGAGGAGCCGATGTCTGCAGCCCCGAGAGCGGGCCGGACCGCGTGAGGACGCTCAGCTGAGGTGTTCTGGGGCCTGCCAGGGACCAGCGCAGCCGAGGCCACACGCAGGGTGGCGGACACAGGCCTCGGGAGGGGGAGGGGTGAGAGCGGAACCGGGCCTGGGGGAGACTGGGGTGAACAGGGAGGGTCCTGAGGGCAGGCTGCACCCAGGCCGCCCCGCGCTCCGCCCCCGCCCCGAGCGAGTGCCGGGTGCCAGCACATCCCACAGGTCGCCGGGTACGTGCTGTTAGGTCCGGCTCTGCAGCCCGCCAGGAGCCAAGTGGGCCCCAGCCCCAGGCCCAAGCTCTGGTGTGGGGGTGACGAGCCCAGGGTTTGCTCTCCGGGCCCCCGGGACGTCTGGCTGTGGCGCTGCAGGCCCTGGGTCCTGGGGAGGTTTGGGGGGTGCAGTGTGTGAGCTGGGGCGTGGAGGTGGGAAACAGCGTCGGCGCAGCAGGGCTGGCGTCCCTCCTGCGGATCGGACCGCAGGGCGGCATGGCGGTAATGAGCCGACGTGGTGGCCCAGCCACGGGTCGCTGCCCCTTTAGTGGCCCCGTGGCCCTGAGGGGCTTGTCCCTGGATCATGCTTTGTGGCAGAACTGGCGCCTCACGGGGTCCAAGGGGGTCTCGGGGCCTGATTGGGGGTGACGGGAGGGGTATGTGGTGGGGGTGTTGTTGGGCGCAGGGCTGGTGAGCAGATCGCAGGGGGGCACGCGGCCCCAGCTGGGCGCTGAGATTCCAGCTGGGACCCTCTGGCTGCGGGGCCCATGGCGGGCCTGCCCGGTGGATTTAGGAGCCCGTGTCGGGGAGGGGGGTGACACAGACCCAGCAGCTGAGAGTGTCGCTCCCAGTTAGTCTCTGCCCAGGCTGTGGGCAGTGGCCGCACTCTCTCAGGCCATGGCTGCTGCAGTGGTCCGGGCCTGAGGCCCTCTGAAAGGCAGCCAGCCAGCCCCTGCGGCCCCAGGCCCTGGAGGGCGTGCTGGCTCATCCGCAGCCCGGTGGCCCCACAGGGCAGGCACGCTGCCGCCTTTTGTCTGGAGCCCAGCGAGGCTGCCGCTGGCCTTGGGACGTTACCATAGAAACAGACACATGGGCCAGGACTGGGAGGCAGGCTTTCTGGGTGTCCGCGGGGAGAGTGGTGGCGGCTGTCACTCCTTCCCGCCTGCTGGACGCCGCGACTTGCAGCAGCTTCTTAAAGAGCCGTGGGCCTGCGCAGGTGGCGTCCGAGCCAGGAGTGCCATGTGACCCCAGCCCCCGCCTGACTTGGGCCCAAGACCTGCTGCTCTTTGGGGCTGCGGCACCCTTCGCTGGCGGGTAAAATGGGGTGCTCTGCAGCTGTGCCCCTCCCTTGTTCTCTGGGGGCTGTGGCTCAGAGAGGGAAGCGGCTTGTCCAGATCCCCAGGAGATGTGGAGCTGCTGGGCCCTGCCCCGAGGGCCGCGAGGTACCCCCTGAGCTGTGCCCCCCATGGTCCCAGACTGGAGGGGCAGAGCGGACCCCTACCTATGAAATGCCCCGCCCCCTGGGCCGGTAGGGGGGTGTCTGTGGAGGCGGCCCCCTGGCTGCAGGCGGAGCCTGTGGCGTGAGTGCTGTCCGCGGTGCGGAGTGCCACGAGGTGGGCTTTGAGGGTTGAGCAGGAGGAGTCTACCAGGCGGAGGCTGAATGGTGTGGGGTTAGGAGTTCGGTTTCCCCGCGGGCCTCTCAGCTGCTCCCCTCTGAGCGTGCGGGCAGGCCGAGGAGGGGGTGTGTCCTGGCTGCCTGTGTACCCGGGCTCTCATGGGCACCTGGGGGGCCCGGAGCCCAGGAGGGAGGCGGCGCCCTGTGCACACCCCCCAGCTGGGCCTGTGGGGGCACTCGGCACAGCGGCAGCTGAGAGCGCGGTGCACCAGCCGAGCAGAGTCCCGAGACCGCAATTACATTGTCTCCGGAGGTTCTGGTGACCTTGCCCCCGCCCCTCCTGAATCCTCCCACTCCCGCCCGCCCGCGGTGTCCCTGTCCTTCCGGCCTGTGTGGCCGCCGCCTCCCAGATGCCTCCATTAGCATCTCTCCCGCCTGCCCTTCTGGGTCTTTCTTGGGGGGTCACCTCCCTGCATCTAGGTGCCTTAGCAGGTATGGGGGAGGGGGCGTGGTGGGATGTCCTTGGGGCGTCAGGACGTCTATGCTCTCGTAGGTCCCTTCCCTGCCCCAGCACAGCCTCAGCGGATGCCCCCCAGGGTCTGCCTGGACGTCCAGCCCCGAGCGTCAGGCCTGGCACCGAGCCGAGGTCCAGAACTGAAGTGGGTGCTGCCCACAGGCGTGCAGGCCAGGAGGGCTCTGTGGAGAGGCGTCCCTCCCCTGTGAGGTGGGGCTGAGGGGGCCTCCCCGCCTCTGAGTGACATGGAAAATGGCAACCGTGGCAAGGCCAGGGTCAGGGGCGCTGGGATCAGTCCCCGGCTTCCAGGACCTTTGGCCCCCTTAGCGGCTCCGCGCCCCCGAGTCCCCTTAGGGCAGACCCCAGGGCTCTCAGCGCCTGCGTGTAGCAGCTCCCGGGGGGGGGGGACGCAGGAGGGTGCGTCGGGTGTGGCCAGGCCCACCGGCCTCATCACTGCCCAGTGAGGAAGCCCTGGCCCGGCCCGCACGGAGCGCACGTGCATCCAGACAGGCCCACACGTCTCCTCAGAGCTGTCGGGGCTGCGCCTGTGACGTTCCCTTCTTGTTTTGGGAAAGGCGGTTTTTCTTTGTGAAAACGGTACAATATTTCTCTTCCGTCTTCATGAATCAGCGACCGGGGCTGGAGAGCCTGGGAAAGGCCACTGGGACTGAGGTGCCGGCGGGCGGCCCATGAGCCCACTTTGCACTCACGGCTGCGTCCCACCTTCCTGGGTCCCAGGCCTGGCTGGGCAAACGTCTGTCCTGCAGAGCCGCTGGGGGCACCGCCACGTGAACTGGCCTCAGGGCCGCGGGAAGCCCCGCACGGGGCCCAGGGCAGGCTTCCTCGAGGAGGCTCTCTCTGAGGATGAGGAGGGCTCTGTACGCAGGCGACCTCGGGCTTTTCCAAGTGCACCCTTCAGAGCCACACACTCAGGCCGGCCCACGCCACCCCAAGTGTCTCTCCTCCTGGCACGCCTCACCCAGCCGGTCCCGGCACGGGCGCCGCCCCGTGCTCCGGCTGTGCGGTGGGCATTCGGAGTGGCATCGTGTGGCCTCTCAGTTTCTGTGGGGCCTGGTGTCATCGCCACCGCCACCTCCAGCCCCACTGCTCAGAAACCAGGTCTATGCCCCACAAAGGCTGGGGCTGCCCTGGGGGCAGCGCTGGCCTGCTGCCCAAAGCGCCCCCGGAAGCCCCACCAGGCCCCGCCAGCCCCGGGGCAGCAGCCAGGTGGCTGACGGGTTTGTCCCAGTTCACAGGGGCCTCGTTAGCCCAGTGACGTGCCTTTGAGTCACGCCAGTCAGGTGAGCCTGTGAGAGCGGGGCCCCGGGGGCCGGCCGGGTGCAGCCCTCAGCTCCCAGCCCCTGGGCCTGGTCCTCGTCTGGACAGGGTGGGGAGGAGATGGCGCCCTGAGTTAGGTCAGACCTCGGGGCAGAGGTGCCTGGCCGGTAACACTCCAGACCCCGGGGCCAGCCTGACCTCAGACGACGGGCTGGAGTCTGTGCAGGCAGGACCGGGGCGTGTCCAGCGCCCTCGGTGACCTTCCTGTGTGCCCCACAGGGTGCAGCCCTGCTCTTGAGCCTGGGCCTCTGCAGACTGGAGGCTCCAAAGGGTGTCCCTTGGCTTCCCCCAGAGCCTCCTCCATCGGCCAGGGGTCGGCCCCGGGCCCCATGTCCCCTGAGGCTTGGGGGGTGTGGGTTCAGGATGCTTTGCCTCCTGCTGCCGTGGGGTCCCTGGCTGACCCTGTGCAGCCTAGGGGGCAGGGGGCCAGCTTTAGGACCAGGGGCGCTCCGCTGACTTGTCTGTCAGCCTGGGGCTAAGCTGGCGCCCCGCAGCTCTGGCCAGCACGCGGTGGGCCCTGTGCGCGGCCTGCTCCCCAGACCCCGGGGCCGGGTCCCGCTGCCCGTTTGCAGATGTGGCTCCTTGACCTTTGCGGGCCACGGTGTGGCCCAGGCCCCCCCCCCCTTCCACAACTGCCCCGCCCCATCCAGGCAGGTGAGGTCCCAGCCCTGAAGCTCTTCCTCCTGGGTGTGCCTCTGAACAGAGCCCCGCAGAGGGGTTGGGGCTGCCTGTGGACCCTGACGTCCTGCAAGGTGGGCCACCGCTCTCCTTCCCCCGGGGGTTGGTGGGAAGCTTGGTGAAACCCGTGGTGGCCAGGGGCCGGACGGGCTCTGAGACAGTGGCCTGGCCTCCTTGGTCCCGCCCTGCCCTGCTGGCGGCCCCCCCAGCGTCACACTGTGGCCGGGGTGCGGGCCTGCCCCGCCCCCCGCAGAGCTCGCCCTGTGCCCCGGGTGTGGTCTCCTGGCAGAGGGGGACAGCAGAAGGGGACAAGTGGGGACAAGGGGCTCTTTCATGTGGGAGGCTCCGGCAGGAATCGGGTTGACATCCGCTTGTGGCCCAGGGTGTCCTGTGTGGTCTACTGGGTGCTCGCTGGTGGGGTTTGCTCCTGGGACCGCACCCCACCCCCACCCTGCCTGGCTCCAGCGACACCACCACAGCTCTATTAAGGACCCGCCGCATGTCGTAGATTACTTTTATTTTCCATGGTGACACCTCACTAGGAGGAGAGTCATCCCTTGGGTCCCTTAAAAGACACGTCCTGTTAAAGATGAGTGGAGTTAAGCAAAACGCCGGCCGTAGATCTCGCCGCGCGGGAGGCGGCTCGGGACTGAGCTGCCTGGCGGGTCAGCCCTCCCGTGGCCCTGGCAGGGGAGCAGCACGGGCGGAGGGCTGGGGCTGCCGGAGGAGGGGTGAGGCCTGCGGGGAGCCGGGGCGGGGGGGCGGGGGAGCCTCGCTGTCAGGGCTCCCCCGACCTTGGCCTCAGCTGAGCTCCCTCCCTCTGGCCCTTTCTTTGGGGTGGGGAGGCCCACCTGTGTGGAGGTGCTTTGAACTCACTGGCTCGTCAGGGCCACACGCCAGGGCGTGCGGTGGCCGCGTCAGCCTGTGCCACAGGCAGGGAAACAGGCACACAGTGACTGAGGCAGTGTGCCAGGGTCACCCAGCCTGAGTGGCTGGTGCATCCTGCTCCCCACTGCAGCAGCCGGGGCGGGGGGACCCAGGGCCGGCGGAGGTGCTCGCTGCCTGTCTGTCTCCTGGCCAGACCAGGGGTGGAGCCACCAGGAACCAGGCTCAGCAGCCCCAGTGCCGGGGCCCCCACTCCACTCCACTCCACGGGGGGAGAAACGAGGCTGGGTCTGTGCAGCTGCAGCAAGGGGGGGACCGGTGACAGGGACGGCTCTGAGCCTCCGCCGCCCCCCTGCCACCCCACCCCCGGTCCTCCCCTCCCCTCCCCAGGGCCGTCCAGAAGCTCAGCCTGGCCTCCAAGCGCAAGAAGCCCCGCCCGCCGCCAGCCCCCGCCAGCCGCGGCACCTCCACCTACCCCACGGACTTCAGCGGGGTTCTGCAGCTGTGGCCGCCCCCTGTGCCCCCCTGCCTGCTCAGGGCCGCCTCCAAGGCCAAGGACAACCCCAGCAGTGTCAGAAAGGTACGCCCAGCCCTGATTTGGGGACAGCCCCTCTGGGGTGGGGGCGAGGCCGGGGGTGTTCGAGCAGGTGCGGGGAGGGGGTGCAGGAGACAGGAGACCCTGCTTCCCTCCCCCAGGTTGGACGAGGTGGTCAGCGGCGGGTAGAGATGGGGAGACTGAGCCCAGCCAACCCTGTCGGCTCCAGGTGGTGGCAGGGAGCCTGGGAGACTGGGGCGGGGCGTGGGAAATGGGTGAGGGGCCTGGGGCTGTGTGCCCATCTCGGGGTGGGGCGGGGCAGCCAGGGCTCCCTGGGGCCAGCAGCTGGGGTCTGAGCCCAGGACACCTCTCCTCTGTTGGCACGCCGCCCTCAGGTGGGGCAGGGGCAGGGCCTTCGGCTCCGGGGACCAGGCAGGTCCCAGCCGCGGACCACCGTGGGGAAGGGGAAACGCGCATCGATTCAGACGGGGAAGCTGAGGCCCACGGGGGCAAGGGGCCTTACCCAGCCAGGGAACGGCCCGCCTGGGCCCTGGCCCCCCTCGCTCTGACCCCTGGCCCTGCAGCCTGTCACGAGGCTGCGTCTCGTCCGCACCCCAAGCGGGCGCTGGTAACTGCATGGAAACCTGGTCAGGGCCTCGCGCGTGCAGACCCACGCGCCCCCTTGGGTGCAGGGCCCGCTGGCGAGCTGGTGCTTCGAGCCCACGGAGGCCTCCCGCCGGCGTGCCTGGGAGCTTGCTGAGTGGGGGCCTCGGACCCGCCTGGGCCGGAGGGAGGGAGCTGCCCGCTGGACAGAGCAGCTGGCCCCGGACAGGGGCTTTCAACAGCCCTGGGCCTGGCTTTTACCTTGGCCTGGTCACTTGGCCTGTCTGTGTCGCGTGGGCTCCACCTGCAGACGGGTGGGCGGGCAGGGGTGGGGACTTGGGTGGGCGGCGGGGGGTTACGTGCTGCAGCACGTGCCCTGGGTGCTCGCTGGGTTACTTGGGGTGCCTGAGGGACCCCACCCCCTCCTCCTGGGGCCCTGCCTTCTCCGTCGTCGGGCGACTCTACCTCTGCCCCGGGCCACCAGTCGGCCCTGTCCCCGCCCACCCAGTGCCCCTCCCTGCCTGTTATTTGCACCGGCGTCACGGAAATGCCTCCTGAAAGGCATTTAATATTGTCACAGAAGTTAGATTACGCTCGGTTCCTGACATTAATGTGCTACTTAGGGTAATTCACCATCTTGCCACATTAAAAAGACCCCGTGGCGTGGGTGCAGGGCGCCCCTCCCCCAGCACCTGGAGTAGAAGCCCTTTATTCATGCAAAATATGTCTTTTCCTAGCCATCACCTATTCAGTGGGGCTTTGTAATATCTGAACTCTTACAGGGGGGACTTTGCTGTGATTGTCTTGTTCGAAAACACTGCCGTCCCCGTGGCAGTGGCAGGGCTCTCACAGACAACGGCCTGTGTGCTTGGCAGGGCCGGGCTCGCGGGGCAGGCTGGCCCGTGGTGTCCCCACGGTGGGCCCCCTCTACCCCTGCCCACCCACGGCGGCTCCTTGGGGGCCGTCCCTGCCAGGAACTCTCAGCTCTCGCCTGCAGAACCCATTTGGCTCCTGAAGTGGCCGGGAGCTCACGCTGGAAAAAAATTGCCCCAAATGACCAAGCAGCGCACATGCCGTGAACCTGGCAACGGCGTTTGGAAATGAAATAGTTTTGTTCGGCCGTCAGGGAATAAAAGAATCGATTCTGGGCTAATGGAGCCGACCGGGTGGAGGGGCGCAGTCGGGAAGTGCCCGGCGCATCCCCGAGGACTGGACACACTCCCGCCTCGCAGGTTTTGCACGTCAGCGTGCCGCTCTCTGAAGGGGCGGGCGTGACCCATTGCGAGCTGCCCGCGGTAAACCGATTCTGCGGGCGTTATGTGTCTGTCGCTAACAATTAAGTCTGTGAAAAATATTGGCTCTGAGTCTGGTAATTTGGGTTACACCGTCATGGAGAAGTCAGAGCCGGACGGGGTTCCCGCCCAGAAGGCGGCACTCGGCCTGTTCCCGGGAGGGGCCCTCCTGGTTCCGGGTGCCTCCCCCACCGGAGCTTCCCCGCGGGCCCTGCCTCTCGGGGTTTTGGCGCAGGTTCGGGGGTGTCCTGGTGCCAGCCCCCACCCCAGTTCCCTGTCCCCTCGAGGCTGCGGGGCAGGACCAGCCTCCAGGAAGCAGAGTCTTGTACCCGGGGTGGGGGGCACATTTTTTGTGTCTGTTTCTGTGCTTTTTGGAAGTGAGAACGGAGGCGTCACCTGCCAGCTGAGCTCAACCCACCCCGCTTTGTGCCGGGCTCTGTCTGCTTCCCGCCGCCCTGGCCCCGTCCTGGCCTCCCAGTCTCTCCCCGACCTGACCTGTCCCACCGGAAGCCCCGGGACTGTCCTCTCAGGCAGGACTTCGTCTTTCTCTTCCTCCCCAGCTTGGCATTCTGGCTTCCTGCAGCCGGGGTTCTGCCAGCACGCAAGGTGTCAGGCGTTGTTCTCCTGGGGCTTCAGACCCTGGCCTGGTCCCCTCTGGGGCATCTATGTCTGGGGCTCCTGCCACCTCCCCTCTGCCTGGCTGCGGTGCCAGCTGTGCCTGGGGCTCTGAGCACCCCGTGCCGTTGGGTCCTGGGCCCCTTCTCCGGCCGAACTTCGATACCGAGCTGGAGGGGCCCAGGGCGGGCTGACCGGCCCCCTCCTCCCTGTGGGGTATGGTGGAGCATGGGGTGGGGGGTGGGGCCCGAGGAGGTCCTGCTGGGAGGGGTGTGGGCCGCGTCTGCCTTTGGGGCGTCTGGCTGCCCCCTCTGTCGGCCTCTCTTGACTCCTCCCTCGGCCCTCAGATTTGGGATTTGGGGGTTCAGGAGACCGCAGTCAGGCGGGGTGATGCCAGCAGGACGTCCGACCTCTCTGAGCACGTTTGCTCTGGGCAGCGGACCTGGGGGGACAGGTGGCTGTGCGGCTGCTCCGCCCAGGAAGCTGGCAGAGCTGAGGTTGCTCTGGAATGTTCTGTGCCTCTGGGGTCTGCTCCCTCTGGAGTCACCCAGTTCTGCATCAGAGCCAGTGAGAGGCTGTGGACAAACCCCACATCGGGGGCAGGGGGGGACACTCGGGTGTAGTCCCCATACTTCTGTCTCTGCCCGCTGGGGCGTTCAGAACCTCCTCCTCCCCGCGCTGGCTGGGCCTGCACACCCCCTGCTCCCGTGTCCGGTCCCCCGCTGGCCTGTCGTCCTCTCCAGTGCCGACTTGCCCTGCCCTGGCCGCCCTTCCTCTAGGCTCGCCGTCTGCCGGCCCTCTGACCTCACCGGGACCCGCTCTGGCCTGGAGCAGGGGCGTGGGCGGCCGCATTCCTGCAGCAGGACGCCCTTGCCGAGGCCTGGCCTGCCGCCCCGCCTCCCGCGCAGGGCCCCCGCTGCCCGGTCATTGGCGGCCGTGGCTCAGATGCCTGCTCCCGCCCGCCTCCCCAGGTGAAGGTCATGCTGCGGGTCTGGCCCGCCCAGGGGGCCCTGCGCTCGGCTGAATCATCGTCCTTCCTGAAGGTGGATCCACGGAAGAAGCAGGTGACCCTTTATGACCCGGCCGCTGGGCCCCCAGGTGGTGCGGGTTCCCGACATGCTGCTACCACCACAGTCCCTAAGATGTTTGCCTTTGATGCTGTCTTCCCCCAGGACTCGGAGCAGGTGAGGACGTGGGTGTCCTGGGGGCACAGGTGGCGGGGTGGGCCTTGGGAGCCTCCCTTCCCCACCCCCCTCTGCCCTCGCCCTCGGGGTGTCTGCTCCAGCCACTGGCCTGGTTCTCGGCCACATTTCGGGGGGGGGCAGTTTTCGGCCCCGGGATGCTGTTAGCTCCGGGAAAGCTCTCTGCGTCCCGTGTGTGCTGGGATCACATGCGTGCCGGGCTCTGGGTCACGGCGGTGTCCATGACGGCAATGTGACTTGTGTGGGAACTGCATGTACCTGTCAGCGTGTGCCTGGCCGGTCCGCGCGTGTGTCGTGTGTGTCTGTGTCCTGTCCGCGCGTGTTCTATGTGCACTTACAGATCTCTGTGTTCTTGGTCCTGGCCGTCTTGTGAACTGACGTGGTGACCCCTCCTTTACTGTGGTGCTTGCCTGGCTCTGTTCCTCCCCCAGGCCGAGGTCTGCTCGGGGACGGTGGCTGACGTGCTCCAGTCAGTGGTCAGTGGGGCTGACGGTTGCATTTTTTCCTTTGGCCATAGGAGCCTTGGTAAGGGCCCCACCATCCCCCCTCCCCGTTGTCTGCTCTACAGTCCCTCCGCGCCATTTCCGGGTGGGGAGGGGGACACGGGCATATCCCTCCTGGTCAGTGGGCGGGAGGCTGAAGTCCTGCAGGTCTGGGAATCAGGGGGCCTTGGAGCAGGCCAGAGGAGGCCCGTGGGGTCTCAGTGGCCCCCGGTTGGCCCCCAGAGCCCCGGGCAGGGCCAGAGAGGCGGTCGCTGGGTCAGCCGGCTCTGACAGCCAGTCGCACTGAGCATGGGGTGGGCCCTGACTGTCCCTGTGGCCCTCAGGCAAGTCTTACACCATGATCGGGAAGGACAGCTCGCCCCAGAGCCTGGGCGTCGTCCCCTGCGCCATCTCCTGGCTCTTCCGACTCATCGGAGAGCGCAAGGAGAGGACAGGCGCCCGCTTCTCCATCCGCGTCTCTGCCGTGGAGGTGTGTAGCAGGGGCCAGAGCCTGCGGGACCTGCTGGCCGAGGTGGCCGCCACCAGCCTCCAGGACGCCCAGTCTCCGGGCGTGTACCTGCGGGAGGACCCTGTCTGTGGGGCGCAGGTACACCAACACTACCGCCGTCTCGCGGGGGGTGGGGCAGCAGGGGCTGGAGCATCGGGGGCCTTGGGGGCGGCTGGGGAGGCAGGTGGGGCTGCATCTCGGCCCGAGCCACAGAGGCACCATTGTCCCCGCCGGCCGCCCCAGAACCAGAGCGAGCTGCGGGCGCCCACAGCCGAGAAGGCAGCCTTCTACCTGGACGCGGCCCTGGCGGCCCGCAGCACCAGCCGGGCCGGTGGCCCCGAGGACAGCCGGAGCAGCTCCCACCTGCTCTTCACGCTGCACATCTACCAGTATCGCGTGGAGAAGGGCGGCAAGGGCGGAAGTAGGTGTCAGCTGCGGCCTGCGCCCACGGTGGGGCTGGAGCCAGGGCCGCTGTCTGGGGACCCCGCCTCACCCGCCTGCCCCGCGGTTTCAGTGTCCGGAGGCCGCAGCCGCTTGCACCTCGTCGACCTGGGCAGCTGTGACGGGGTGCCCGGCAGGGGCGGGGAGGCCCCCGGGGGCCCCCCGGGGCTGTCCCTGTCGGCCTTGGGCAGCGTCATTTTGGCCCTCGTCAGTGGAGCTAAGCACGTGCCCTACAGGTGAGCAGTGGGCTCCTTGGTAGGCACTGGCCAGGTGGTCTCAGGGGAGCTACCCAGGTGCAGGTCGGGCGGGTCCAGCGTGTCGGGCCCCTGAGCTCTGAGTTCTGTGTTTCTCTGCCACCCGCTGAGGCCTCACTGCCCGAGGCGTGGTGGGGGTCCCGGCACCCAGCAGGCCGAGGTAGGGGCAGATGCGGCCCTGGCATGGCCTCGGGCCTGCTCCCCCGCTGCAGCCCTGCACCCCCACCCCAGCCTCCCGCCCTCACCGCGCCCCCCGCCCGGCCCCCAGGGACCACAGGCTCACCCTGCTGCTGCGGGAGGCCCTGGGCGCCACCACCTGCCACGCCACCATGATCGCCCACGTCTCGGACGCGCCGGCCTGCCATGCCGAGACGCTCAGCACCGCACAGCTGGCCGCCCGCATCCACCGCCTATGCAGGAAGAAGGTCAAGGTTGGTTCTCTCCTCTGCCTGCACCTCCCCCACCAAGGGGCCCGGGGGTTTGTGTCCTTCCAGGGCCTCTGCCCTGCGCCCCCTTGGCCCTGCCCAGAGGAGGCCGGGAGCTGTGTCCAAGGCCACCCGCTGTCCCAGCAGGACGGGAGCAGCTCAGGGGTGGCCTCTGCCTGCCGGGCCCGAACGGAAGCGAGCGTGCGGGTGGGTGACTGGGGCGGCCTGGTGGGGCCCCCAGAGCCCTGTTGTCGCCATGGAAGTCACTGAGAGGACTCTGTTGTGCTTTGTGCCCAAGACCTTTTGTTTCGTCCCAGTGCTCGGTGGGACGAGGCCACGGCTGCTGCCGACACAGCGCCCTTCACTGGAGTGTCGTGTGCAGCTGAGGGTGCGTGGTGGGGCCGGAGGCGGCGGTGCCCGGGCCGGTGCTCACCCTGGGTTTGCTCTGCCCCCAGGGCGCCTCCAGCTCCTCGGGTGGGGACAGCTCCTGTGAGGAGGGCCGTGCCCGCCGCATCCCAGCCCTGCCTCCCTCCCACCCCCGCTGTGGGGCCTTGGACCCCGACCGCCTGGCCCCTTGCTCACCCTGCGACCCCGACTACTCGTCCAGCAGTGAGCAGTCCTGTGACACGGTCATTTACGTGGGGCCTGGTGGCGCTGCGCTGTCGGACCGTGAGCTCACGGACAATGAGGGCCCGCCGGACTTTGTGCCCATCATCCCGGCACTGAGCCGCCGCCGGCCCTCCGGGGGCCCGCGGGATGCCGACCACTTCCGCTGCAGCACCTTCGCAGAGCTGCAGGAGCGGCTGGAGGGCATTGACGGCCGCGAGGGCCCCTCGGGAGCCCAGGCCAGCCCGGCCCGTGGAGGCAGGAAACCCTCGCTGACTGAGGCTCTGGCCCCCAGGATGGCAACGGATGCCCCGCTGGCCACCGGCACACCTCACGTCAGCCCTGGCCCGGACTCCCACCGGGGTGCCCCGGAGCCGGACGGCAGCACCAGACCTGAGCTGCTGGTGCCTGACAAGGCCCCGGCGGGTGGAGGCAGGAGGCCGCTGCCCAGCCTGGCCCCTCCGCCACCAGGGCAGCTGGACGTGGGCCAAGCCCCGGCTGAGACCGAGGGTGGGGGCGCTGATGGCGTGGCCCGGACGCCCCCGGTGGGTATGAGCGGGCAGGTGGGCTGCCCCTGCCCGTCCGCAAGGGGCCGTCTGGAGCGGGGCCTGCTTACCACCACGGTGACGCTGCAGCAGCCCGTGGAGCTGAACGGCGAGGACGAGCTGGTGTTCACGGTGGTGGAGGAGCTGGCCCTGGGGGGGCGCCCCGCTAGCCTGGCCAGCTTCAGCAGCGACTGCTCGCTGCAGGCCCTGGCCTCGGGTTCGCGGCCAGTGAGCATCATCAGCAGCATCAACGACGAGCTGGATGCCTACACCCTGCAGCCCCCCGGCCCCTCCGTCGGCGCCTGGCTCAGCGAGGTCAGCGTCCACACCGCGGACGGCCTCGACCCCACACCACAGCTGCGCCTGCGGGCCAGCCCGGACCCCTTCAGCCCCAGCTCCCCAGCGGGACCCGACCCTCTGGGCCCCCCGATCCCAGAAAGCAACCTGGAGCGCGACAGGCTGGGCCGCCCTGGCACTGTGGCTGCGGCCGCCCCCGCCCGACCTGGCAGGGAGCCCCGGGCTGTGTCCCCACACGGGGCAGCCCCCACGCAGACCATCCACTCCAGCCTTCCTCGGAAGCCCAGGACGACCTCGACAGCTGGCCGCACGGGTTGCCTTCGCCTCGCGCTGAGCCCGCCTGGCCCCGGCGACCTGTTTGAGGACCCCTGGCTGCTCCGGGCAGATGGACGTGGCCCGCCCCAGGCGGCCTCTGCCAGCAGGACCCCCAGCCCGGCCCCCATGCTGGCTTGTGCCCAGAGGGTGGTGGACGGCTGTGAGGTGGCAGCCAGGGTGGCTCTCAGGCCGGAGGCCATGGCTCCGATCCCACCGCTGCGGAGGGGGGCCACCACACTGGGGGTGACCACATCTGCCGCACCCTGTGGAGAGGTCCCCACTGAGGTGGGGGCCTGCTTGGGTGGCCCGAAGGCCCCCCACAGCAGCAAGAAGAGTGTGGTTCCCAAGGGCGGTCTGTTCCTGAGGCCCAGTGGGTCGGCGCCCCCAGCCCCGCCTGTGCGCAAGTCCAGCTTGGAGCATAAGACCAGCCCGGTGCCCACTCCTCTCCCGGCCGGGGGTGTGACCCGGGTCGGGGCTGCTGCCATCTTGTGTGGGGAGGAGGACACCCGGCCCGGTGGCCGGGCTGACCACCCCGTCTCCAGGACCACGTCCAGCCTGAAGACCCGGGCCGGCAAGGCAGAGGCGGCGCACCGGCCCGCCACTCACGGGTCTCTGGAGCGGTGTGAGGGGCTGGCCCACAGCGGCAGCGGCAGCAGGGCCAGGGAAGCCGCTGGGAGGCCTGCCCGGGCCGTGCCCAGGTTGGGTGTGCTGCCCTCCAGCTCTGCGCCCGGGCCCGCCCCTGCCTGTAGGGGCAGCCCTGCCAAGGGCGTGGGGGCCCCCAAGTGCCCAGCCGGTGGGGGCGGCAAGGGCCGCAGCCTGACTGGCAGCGGGTCGAGGGCCCCGGGTGCCTCCGTGAAGCCGCCAGCCCCTGTGGCGGGCCGGACCCCTGGCGGTCCAGTGGCAGGCCCCAGGGCGGCCCCGCGGGCGGGCCCTGGCATCGGGGCCAAGGCCGGCCGGGGCGCCATCACGGGCTCCCAGCAGGTGCTCCGGGCCGCCCACGGCCGCGTGAGCGAGCCAGCGGCCAGCTCCTGGGGCTCGGCCAGCCCGGACAGTGGCCGCATCCGCAGCCTGAACGAGGGCCCCACGCCACCCTCCCCCTACAGCAGGGTGACGGCCCCGCGAAGGCCCCGGCGCCACAGCAGCGGCCGCGGCAGTGACAGCAGCAGCGTGCTGAGCGGGGAGCTGCCGCCCGCCATGGGCCGCACGGCGCTGCTCTGCCGCGGTGGCGGCAGCAGCGGCTACGAGAGCATGATGCGCGACAGCGAGGCCACCGGCAGCGCCTCCTCCGCCCCTGACTCCATGAGTGACAGCGGGGCCGCCTCCCCGGGCTCCCGCGCCCGCAGCCTCAGGTCCCCCAAGAAGAGGGCTGCAGGTGGGTGCGGGCACGGCCCCCGTGGCCTGAGACCTTAGCGCCGGGGCTCATGAACACTCCCTGGGGGTGCCGTCCACCACCCCAAGGCTGGGGTCCCCGGGGTCCGTCAGGGTGGGCTGGCACAGGCGGGCTGCACGGGTCCTCCCGTGGGGCCTGAGGACCCGAGGGGGCTGCCTGGAAGCCGCCTGCCTCCATCCCCTGGACCCCGTCTCTGGGGACCTGGGGAGGGTGGGCTTGTTCCTCACGCTGTGTGTGGCTGGGGGCACCCGGCCGCCGGCCGATTCGCTGTGGGGGCCGAGCTGAAGTGGGGCAGCAGGCAGGGAGACGGGGGCTCGGCTGAGCGGCCTCTCCTGGGGCAGCAGGAGCCAAGCAGGGTAGCGAGTGAGGACGCAGCGAGGCCGGTCAGGGTGGCTGTCGGGCTTGGGGAGTGAGGGTCTGTGGGCTCCATGGGGCGGTGTGGGTTGGGCCCCGTGCCCTCTCCCCCATCAGGGCCCTGGCTGGGGCCTCCTGTCACCCGGCGCCTGGCTCTGCCCCAGGTCTGCAGCGGAGACGGCTGATCCCAGCCCCGCTGCCGGACGCCGCCGCCCTGGGCCGCAAGCCCAGCCTTCCCGGGCAGTGGGTGGACCTGCCCCCGCCCCCGGGTGCCTCGCTGAAGGAGCCCTTCAAGATCAAGGTGTACGAGATCGACGACGTGGAGCGCCTGCAGCGGCGCCGCCTGCCGCCCCGGGAGGAACCGGAGGTGGGGGGCAGGGGCAGGGGCAGGGGCGGGGGCCCTGGCGTGGCAGGCGGGCCCCTGGGCGTGTGGCCCGGCAGGCTTTGACCGTGCCCTCCCCTCTTGTCCACAGCCCTCCCAGGAGGTGGAGAAGGTAGGAGCTGGCCCTGGGCCTTTGCTGGCCCCAACACCCCCCTCGGGCCGGGAGCGGGTGGCTGGAGGGGCCCTGAGGCTGCCCCTGTTTTTCCCTGGGGTCCGCCAGGTGGGGGCTCCCACCACTGTGCCCACCCATCCCAGGCCCAGGTTCCCGACGGGCTCTGGCAGGCTGCCCGGGAACACTGCCCGGTGCCAGCGCCTCCTGCGGGGGCCCAGGTCCTGCTCCTGCCCACCTTTGAAGCCCCACTGTGCGCCCGCCCCGGCCTGGAGGGTGGAGGGCGCCCCTGGGTAAGGCGAGGGGTGCCGGGAGCCCCTGGGAATCCTTCATGCCCGAGCCCCCCTGCCGTCCCCTGCCCCCAGGGCCTGGTGTGTGTTAGCGCGAAGCTGCGGCTGGCCGAGCGCCGGCAGCAGAAGCTACAGGACGTGCGGGCCAAGCGTGAGCTGCTCTGCGCGGAACTGGCCGCGACGCGGGGCCGGCTGATGCTGGAACCGGGCCGCTGGCTGGCACAGTGTGAGTCACCCCCTCTCCCCCTGCCCCGAGGCCCCCCTCCGGGCTCCGGGGGCAGCTTGCCGGGACCCCCGACCCCGCCCTGCCCTGGCCCACCCTCCGGGCTCCGGGCCCCTGTGCCTGACCCACAGTCGCTGTCCACCCCCCACCCCCAGTTGAGGTGGACCCTGCGCTGGAGCCCGAGTCTGCGGAGTACCTGGCGGCCCTGGAGCGTGTGACGACCGCCCTCGAGCAGCACGTGAACCTGTGCAAGGCGCACGTCATGATGGTCACCTGCTTCGACATCAGCGTCGCTGCCCCGGCCGCTGCCCCGGGGCCGCAGGAGGTGGACGTCTGAGGCTGGGCAGCAGGCCCTGGGGGAGGGGACGTGCAGGATGTGAGGATGGCACGTGGGATGGATGGCGGACGTGGCAGGGGCTGGAGAGATGCAGACGCAGAGGGTCCGGCGCAGGACCGGGGTCTCGGAGTAGAGGGAATGCGAGGGAGAGGCGTGGACGGAGGGGTGAGTGCGCGTGAGACGCGGCGACTGTCCCCACCCAGGCAGCGACGCAAGTGCCTTTAACCTGGACTAGGACTTCTCTTCCTTTTACGTTTGGTGCTAAGAACTCAAGCCACCAGCAACTGAGTGCCAGGGCCCCTGGCCCGGGGGCAGCTGTGGCCTTCGGGGGCTGCTGCGTTCGATGGGGTCCTGTTGTCCTTTCAGCAGGTTCACGGAGCTGCAGCCTGGGCCACCAGGTCCCTTTCAGGATTGTTTTCCAAGGGGCTGTGTCCTCCCGGCAGAGCCGCCTTAATGGTCTCCAGACCCGCGCTCTGGGGCACTGCCCCCCTCACTGCTCCAGCGGGTTCCCCAGCCCAAGGACCCGCTCGACCCTAAGGACACGGGAGGGCAGTGCCCAGGGCTGAGCCCAAGCCACCAGCGCCTTCTTCCACGGCAGGAACTCTTACCAAAACCACATGCAAAAAACAAAACCAACACACAGAAATGGGGGATGAGGGTTTCGTACAGGTTCTGTTAGGTTTGTATTTTTATATTATTTTGCCTACAAACGTGGTATTTGCAGTGGGAGTTTGAAGACAAATGATCTATGTTTTTACGGTTTTCTATGGGAGGTGTCCCTCAGGCTGGGCTCTTTCTGGGGGACACCCTGGGCAGGGCGGGGACCAGGGCTGAGCCTGCCGGTGTGCGGCGTTCCCGTCACGACGCGCTGTTTTCTGACCGTTGGGCGTTTTTCTGGGGCATCCGCATCTTTGTACAAACGTGTAGATGACATCTTGCCATGGCTTTTGTTTGTGAATAAAAGATGCATTGATTGTTCACACGGCTCCTGAGTCACTGGGCGCTCTGCCCTCCTCCGAAGGACCTGGGTTGGGGCGAGGGTCAGTGCACCCTTAGGGACCCTTGGTCTCGCCCTTCGCCTCCGACTGCCTTTGCACGAGGTCGGCAGTGGGCACACCAGGCTTCGGGCCTCCGGAGCCAGCAGGAGCCCCACCCAGCTTGGCCGACCCCTGTCGGGGACTGGGGTGGGCGCCTGCCCCTGGAGTCCTAGGCCCCTGTTCTCGGTAGACTGCAGAGCCCCGGGCCCTTCGGGGGAGACAGGGCCCGCTGGGGTCATTGTCCCCGCTGTGCCTCGCCTGGTGTTGGCGGCCGCCCGGCCTCTGTCTGGCTCCTGGGGGCCCCTGCGCTCGTCGTGTCCCAGGGACACCGATCAGCTTCTCCCCAGACCCACGTCTCTGTCCCCTCACTGTCTGCAGGCTGCGCCCGGGCACCCTCCCTGCCCTCCTCTGACCGTGGGCCTGGCCCAGGGCACCCTGGTGCTGCCCACACTCTGTCTGGGTCCTGGCCCTCAGCCCGAGCCCTTTGCAGCCCCCGTGCCTGGGACTCACCCTCTAGGCGGTGAGTGTGGAGACCCTCCTTGGTGGCCCTGCTACCCCCTCTACCCAGCACGTCAAACCTTGTGGGGTCTAGCCTGTCCCCCACCCCGATAAGGCACTCAGAGGCACCCCAACATGGGGCGCAGGGCTGGGCGCTGGTGCCAGCTCTGGTGCAGAAGTGGGTGGGGGGGGGCAAAGGAATGAGGCTTCTCAGGGAGGCCCCTGGCGGCGGCAGATGCAGGTCCGAGGCCCACTGCACTTAGTGTTCACACCACTTCCCCGGCTGCTCCTTGTCGGCCTTAGGTGGGCCTAGTCCTCCGTGTGGCTGCGTGGTCCCCGAGTGTCAGGCCTCGGGGCCATCTGTGCCAGGCCCCTCGCCCCAGGCTGCTTCCTCACTCTGCTCTCGGTGGCACCGGGGCCCCCAGCCTGTGGCATTGGGTCCCGTGTCAGCTTGTCTCCCCCTTTCTGTCCTGCGGCCAGACGCCACTTGCGCCTGCTTCTCTGTCGCTGGATTCCGGGGATTGGGTGGGTGCGATGGGACTTGGGTGGGTTGAGGAGGTGGAGATCCCATGAGGAGCCGGGGGAACAGGACCCGACATCTGAGTGGAGGGCCTGGGAAGCCCGCCTGCTCCCGCCGGCTAGGACCCAGGGTCTGACCTGTCCTGGTGCTTAGGGACAAGTGGGTGGGGTGCCGGACCTGGCTCCGCTGCGAGGGCTGTGGGCTCGCTCCCAGCGTGCCCTGCTGCGCCTCACCTGGGCTGCACAGGGGTGGGAGGGTGGGGCGGTGGCGTGTGGGCTGACCCGGTGGCCTCTTCTGCAGGGAACACCCCCTGCTCCCTCGCGGGCTCCTCAGTCAACCCCAGGAGGGGCCCAGAGCCTGCCCCCCACGGAGGGCCCTCCAGCTCAGCGCTGGCCGGGGCCTCTCTGGAGCAGACCCCGGCTAACTACGGCCGGGCCCGTGGAGTCCACTCCCCAGCGTCCGGCGGGGCTGGCCCGGAGCCCGCGCCGCCTTTCATCTGGGACATCAAAGCCCTCAGCCCTGTCATTACAGGCTGGGGCCCTGCCGGGAGCAGCCAGACAGGGGAGGCCCATTTTATGGATGGGCAGGTGCTGGGACCCAGCTGTGGGCCTTGGGCCAGCGAACGTTTGGGGAAACAGGCCCAAAGCAGGCGCCTTTCTCCTCGGAGAGGGCAGACTCAGAACTCCCAGAGATCCCGGGAGGGGACAGGGTCAGCCCAGCCCCGGGGGGGGGGGGGGCTCGGAGCAACGGCCTGGCAGCTGGTGGGAGGAGGCCGGGGCGCCGTCCTGGGCAGTGCGGGCACAGGGCACAAGCCGGCCCAGGCGGCGGCCGTGTCTCTCACAGCCGGCCTGCTCCCCGGGCGAGGTGCCTACCTGACTCAGCCCACGGGCCCAGGCCTGCCCTGCCACCCTACCCACTCTGCCCACCCCGTGCGGGGCCCCGGGAGGCCACGTGGAGAGGCAGGGCCCGGGATGGGGCGGGCAGGGAAGGGTCTGGCTGGGTTGGGTGACCGGGGACACCCGGGCGGCTGGGGACAGGCAGGTGCTGGCACTTGCCTGGTAGGTCCGGAGCTGCCCCGCCGGCCTGCTCCCAAGTGCCCACCTCTCCCTGGGCCTGGTGCCCTGGCTGCTCCTTCCCGGGCCATCTCAGGTGAAGGAGCACGGTGAACCCTGCCTGGGGTGTCAGGGCCCTGGGGAGAAGCGCGGAGCTTCCTGAATGGGGTTTGGCCCTGTGCCCCCGCCTGTGGTTGCTGTCATGCAGGTGGCGAAAGTGGCCCGCAGCCATGACCATGGAGAGGGTGACATCTGTGTGGTGTGGGGACAGCGGTGGGGATGGTGGCAGCAGTGGTATTGGGGACAGGGCACAGAGGTGGGGGTCCCGTCAGGCAGCCCGGGGCCCCTGGAACCCGGATCCATGTCCCCTGCTGCCTCGGGCCCTGCTCTGCCAGGGCCTCTGTCTCCTGGGCGCTGGCCCCAGCAAAGCCACACGTGGGGCCTTGTCCTCTCCTGACCTGAGTCTCCTGGGAAATGGGGTGAGGCCACATCAGCCCGGGGCCCGAGCCCTGCAAGTGCGGGGGTGGCCTGGGGAGCCCTAAATGAACAGCGGGGGCCAGCACCAGCGACCGCCCACCTTGCCCTCCCCTAGGGCACCTGGCATTCCCTGAGGTCTGGGGCGGGGGCCTCAGCTTCCTCCTCTGTCCCCCCCCAGCCCCCCCCGGGGCCCACCCCTGGCACCCCCTGGGAGCGCTCGTCCCACCTCTCAGGGCCCCAGCCCCAGGGTCCCGGGGAGTCTGGGGCCCTCGGCTGGACCTCCCTGCAGCCCTGGGCTGGGGAGCACTCGCTCAGGGCTGGAGACCCTGCTCCTGGGACCGCAGCCCCGCCCCGCCCTGCCCCCAGTCCAGCGCCCGGGAGCCCTGGGGGGCTGGGCCAGGCCCCGGAGTCTGCTCCCAGCAAACAGGAAGCTGGGGGGGTGACTTCTCCTCCAGACGTTGTGTTTATTGCCCAGGCGGGATCCAGGCCTCGCTTCCACACAGGAAAGCAGGGAGGCGGGGCGGGGGCAGGGCGGGGCTCCCCGGCCTGTGGGAAGCGCTTCCTTTGGCCAGGCTGGCAGACAGGGTCGGGCGGGGAGGCGGCGGGGGAAGCCCAGGGCCCCTGAGGGCTCCTTCCCACTCAGAACGCAGGACTGGGCATCCCTGGAGTCCTTGTGACCCTACTCCATGTCGCGGGTGGGGACACTGAGGCCCAGGACAGTCTGCCCACCAGGCACTGGACGGGACAGGGCCCCGGTCTTCCTGTCTCTTCCCTCCCCTCGTCTCCTTCCCCCCTTCGGCTTCTGCAATAAGCCCCCTGCCCCCCGTAGAGCAAAGCGGAATGTCACCGGCAGCCTCCCCCAGCGGCTCCGTTTGCTGTCCCATATTTCAGAGCTGTCTTTGAGAAATGACCTGTCTCAGGCTGACAGGGAGTGTGTGAACGCAGTGCAGGGAGTTCCCGCGCGCCGGCAGCCGGTGCCCGACCAGACCGTCTTCCGTGAGTCGGGGCCAGCGGCCCGTTCGTCACAGCCAGCGAGCCAGCATCGCCGGGTGTATCGTTCTGGTTATTAGCTGAAGCACAGTCTTTACTCCGGTGTCCCCTGCTGTCCTTCCTTTGGCCAGGGTCTCGCTCAGGCCCCGCATGGAGGGCGGGCCCCTGCGTATTTGGGGTCCCCCTACCCGGCGGGGGCCTGCTCCTGTCTCCCATGGTATTAACCACTGTCTCTGTCAGCTTGGACTCAAGGGCAGGTATGTTGTTATATGCCGGGTTGTAATCTAATACCACTGAATTTTTTTACTAAAATCACTTCGGCCCCGGCTGGTGAGGCTCAGTGGATTGAGCATCGGCCTGCAAACCAAAGGGTTGCTGGTTCGATTCCCAGTCAGGGCACGTGCCTGGGTTGTGGGCCAGGTCCTCGGTGGGGGGTGTGTGAGAGGCAACTGTTTCTTGCACAATGATGTTTCTCTCCTGCTTTGTCTTTTTCCCTCCCCCTCTCTCTAAAAACAAATAAATGCGATCTTTAAAAAAAATAAAATCGCTCCAGCGCTGGCCACTGGGAGCCCTTGCAGTTGGCCAGAGCCATTTTAACGTCCTCGTCTGGCACAGAGGCCCTGGTGCCCGCCCAGGGCGGCCCAGTCCGGAACGGGCACCCATCGCGCGGCGGCCCCGTCCCCCCAGCCTGGCCTGGGTTTTCTGTGGACTGTGCCGGTGGCTGCACCCTGTCCTCTCTGGGCTCCCACTGGACATGGCGCGCCCCTGGGCCCGGGCCTTCAGCACTGGGGAGTGTGGTCTCAGAGCAGCCTGCCCAGGCCCCTTGAGGTGAGGGGGCGCCGAGAGCAGGGACCACCCCCCGCCCCTGAACAGCTCTGGGGGCTGGGGGCCTGAGGCCAAATGGGTCCCCTTGAGGGCGCAGACCTTGTGGGTGACTGAGAGGGGTGCGTGTGCAGGAGGTGGCCTGCTGGACACGGGCAGAGGGCTGTGGCCACAGTGCTGACGATGTCACATAATTGCCAGCGTCACCTGGAGGCAAGGCCCAGGCCCGGGGCTGGAGACCAGTGACGTCCTAAGAACCCACAGGGCGGCTCCGGGGTGAGGTCACTCCATACCTACCTTCACGCTGTCATCAGTTGGGAAGCGTTAGGTCAGCTGGGACATGTCACCTGTCCCCCGGGAAGACAGGCTTCCCTCCCCTTTCGTCAGCCGTCTGCCCTGCACGCCCTGCCGCCCAGCCGTCTGCAGGGATAGCCGTCTGCCCCAGCCCCGGCTGGGAGGAGGGTGCCGCGCCCCCATGGGCTCCCGGGTTTCCCAGCCATTCGGGAAAACAGTCCTAGTTAATAACATGCTTTTCTTCCCTCTGAAGCACAACGCCCCCACCCCCCACCGTGGCCCCGTGCCAAGGGAGCCCCACACAGCTGGGGACAAGGACCAGGGTTCTGGGGGTGGGGAGACCCGCTGGGCTCCTGGGTGTAGGGCCCTGGACGGCTGCTGCATTGTGGGTCCTGAGCAGGCCCCCTCCCTGTGCCTCGATTTCCCCTCTTGCAGAAGGAGGCATGGCCTGGCTGTATCTGAGTTGGCCCCAGACGTGGGACCTGGGCCTCTCTGGTCTGGAATAAATCTCTCCCGCCCCTCCCCCGGTGCAGAGGTGGGGCTGTATTTCTCGTCACCTCCGTGGCCGGCGGGAGAGCTGGCCCTCCTGGCAGAGGAGTGACGCTCTAAATCCAGCACCGGCACTGATTTGTGGGCCTGCCCGTGCCGGCGCCGGGCTTGCTGGCATCTTTATGACGCAGGCTGAGCCTCGGCCGGGACCGGGTCGGGTGGGAGTGATCTACGGCCCAGCCGCTCGCCTGCCCGGGCTCCACTCCCGCTGGGAGCCAGGCCCATCTCCAGACAAGGGCTTTTGCTGCTCCAGGAGCCTTGGGGTTTAGCTGCAGGGAGGAATTTTCACCGGACACAGTCACCTGTGGGGACTTCTGGAGCCCTTGTGTCTGGTGCTGGGCGGGGCTCAGCCAAGGGCCACTGAGGAGGGAGACCAGCCTTCCTGGGCGTAGGAGGTGACGCCTGTCAGCTGCGGCGGGTGGATCCGGGGGGCTGGCCCGAGGGTGGGCACTCCACACTGTGCTTCTGAATGTAGCCACTGGGCTCCAGCTCTGAATTGCCCGGGTTCGAGCCCGGGCTCTGCCTGCTCACACAGGGCAGATGAGGTGTCGAGGGCCCAGCGACTGGATGGGTAGGTCTTCGGGCTGTGTGTGTCACGTGTGTTTGACGAGCGCCACCTCCGTTCTGACGTCAGGGCTGCCTCGCAAGCCTGTCCTTCCCGTGAGTGCGGCCCACCTGAATCCTCAGGGTCGAGGCTCAGCCAGTCCCATGGGGGGCCTGGGGCAGGGGGTCTGGGCAAGGAGGTGGCCATTGGCCAAGGGGGAGGCTCGTGCACCCCAGGGTTTATTTACTTCACATCGTGCTGATCTGGTGGGGGGGGTTAGTCCTGGGGAAAACGTGTGTGCGGCCCTGCAATTTGCTCATAAGCTACGGAAGATGGACCTCGGCAGGAAGCCCGCCTCCCCCGGAACGCCAGGTCTGTTAGTTGGCCTGCACGTGCACACACACGTGCACACTCACACACGCCCCCACATGCATGTGGACACACTGCATGTGCACAACCCCTCAGCACACACATGTACATTCACATGTGCACATATGTGCACACACTAGCATACATTTTACATGGGCACACACGTTCACACCCACTTAGCACACATGCTCACGTGCACTTCACACATGTACACATGCACATCCACGTGGCACATGCACACACATGTTAACTCGCACGTACACACATACCCACCCCCTCCACATTCACACGCACGTGATTCCCAGGCCCTCCGTCCCCAGAGCAGCGCAGCACCTGAACTGGGCCAGCCCGAGTGCCTGGGCCCTGGGGTCAGGGGGCGACTGGGGTGGGGGCCTGAGAAGGGGGAGGGCCGGGTGCAGGGGAGAGGGAAGGCGGGAGGAGGAGGTGGAGAGAGATCTCTGCCCCTCTCCCCGCTCCAGGGAATCCCCCGAGCCCCAATCTGGCCTAGGCCCCCTTCCCCACCTTCCTGCCTGACCCTCAGGGCGGCCCTGGGTCTCCCTCCGGGCCCGGCCAGAGCTGGGACAAACCCCCGTGAGGTAAGGAGGGCGAGGGGCCCCAACCTGTGAGCTCAGAGATGGCAGCTCACCCAAGTGGCAGCCATCCGGCTCAGGATGCCCATGTATGGGGTGTGAACGTGGGCACGGGGGCAGGGCCATTAGGCTTGCAAATGGGCCCACAGGCCCCTGGGCCAGGCTGCGGGGCACCCAGCCTCCTCTCCCCACAGCGAGGAGGTGGTGGAGGGGAACGTGTGCCCTCTCAGCCCCGTGCTGCCCCTCCTGGAGCCCAGGGCCCGCCCTGTCCCCTCTCCTCCTGTCTGGAAGCTCCTCAGCCCCCGGGGTGCCCCTGCTCTGTCCCTTTGGTGGCCCGCCTCACTCCTGCTGGTGGTTTATGTCCACTCTAGACACTGGGGCCCCCAGACCCCAGATCTCCGACTCCGTCGGCACTCCTTCTGGCCCGCGGACTCCCCAGACCTGCAGGATCAAAGCCAGGGCCCCCTCTTCCCTGCACGCCCTCTCTCATGGCGCGGTCTCCCCATGCTCCCTGGGCCTGCGGTCAGGCCCCGCCCCGGGCTCTGAGGCCTCTCTGTCCCGGGGAGGGGGCGGTGGAAGGGGCGTCTCCAGAGACACTCAGACCAGAGGCCCCCTTGCTCACAGAGAGCGCTGTCTTGTGTGCCTGGCCTGCTCTTTCTAGCTGGTTTTGGCTCAGTGCTGTCTGTTTGCTGGGCTGCGTCCGCGCGTGGGCCAGCGCGGTCCTGGAGTGAAGGCTGTGTCTCTGGGTCTCCCCCTGGACCGTCCTGTGTGGCGTGGACCGCCCTCCACCTCATAGTGGGCGGGTCTGGCACGGACACGGCTGGGCCCAGACTGGTGCCCAGGGCGGGGAGACCGGTTTCAGAGCCCAACAAAGTGGGAGGCTGGATTGCGGGGTGGCCAGCTCTGCTTGGGGCCTTGTGTGACCTGAGGTACTTTAGGTGGCCCGGGGACGTGGACGGCCGTGGATGGACGCTGTGGGCTGAGCCCCGGAATCTGCCGTTCGCTTGGCGGGGAGGTACAGGGTTGGGGGCCGTGCTGGGGGCCGCCTCTCCTGGCCCCCTGAGTTTGCAGGGCTCCCGGCAGCCGGTTGTTAAGCGTGTGTGTCTGAAGTACCGTAGAATGCAGCCCCGTTCCATCCCCTTCAGAGGTGCAACAGGCTAAGGGGAGCCCCAGCCCAAGGCACTCACTTGGAGGGGTTTCTGACCGGTGAATGAAATTTGCCCTCATGTGGTCCCAAAGGCGAGAGATGGTGCCACGCCCTGACTCCCTCTTTGTCCGCCAGGTGTCAGGGACCGCAGCTTCCGTGTGGGCGGCGGGCCCTCGAGGGGCGAGCCCACGGGGCACAGGGTGAGTGGGCGGGGGGCGGGGCATCGGGTAGCCCTGGCGTGAGTTGCGCGTGCGCGTCCTTGGCAGCGGCGAGGCTGACGATAAGCCTTGGCCTGCGTGTTTTTCTTTACCAGCCTTGGGCCCGGCTGGGGGAAGAGAGAAGATGGGGGACGGGTGGCTAATTGGGGACAGAGCCTGCCAAGGACAGGGGCCAAGAGTAGGGGGAGGAGGTGCCTTTGGTTAAGGCTGGGTGGGGTGGGTGGGGAGGCAGGGCCCCCGGAGCTGGGCAGCGGTGGCATTTCCTGTGTGGACAGAGGGTGGCTTGCTCTGTCCAATTTCCCTCCAGGCCTTTTCTGTCCACCGTTGTCCTTTGGTGTGACAGGCGGCAGCTGCCAGGGCCCCCCTGGTGAGCACCCGCCCCAGACAGGCCGCCTGCCCGCCCAGCCCACCCTTGCCTGTCCCTGCCGGGCACCCTGTGAGGAGTGGGCGTCTGGCGTGAGCATCGCCGCCTCATTGCAGCTGTAATGTGCGTGTTGGCCGGGGCTGGGGGGCTGGGCAGCGCCCCCCCGACGGCTCTGGCTCCGCGGTTCAGACGCCCCGCGCTTGCCTGCAGTTGGATACCTGGGGGGCGAGCGGGGAGGGCGAGGGCTTCCACCGTGGCGACCCCAGGAGCCTGTTGCCCCAAGGGGAACCTGAGCGGCAGGAGGGGGCAAACAGACAGAGAGGCAGGGCTGGGCTGAGGGCAGCTGGGAGGCGCGGCCACGCCCTCCTGGGCTGGGCTGGGCTGGACGGTCGGGCTGGACGGTCGGGCTGGCGCTGCGGCCGGTTCGGCCCCGCCCCCCGCGCGCTGGGCGGGCCGCCGGGCAGGGCCGTGGGCCTTGCGTCGTTCCCGCGCGGCGAGAGCGGGCGGGCCGCTCTGCCCTGACTGCCGTCCAGCCGTTGGTTGTTCGTCTGTTCATTCGCTCATTCGTTCCTCCATCTGTTGGAACCAACCCAGGTATGACCCTGGCCGCCGCCGGGGGCCCCTCCCCCGCCACGGCCCGTGCCGGGCCACCCAGCCACCCTCGCGTCCCCGCCCTGGCGGCCGTTCGCTGATTCCCCAGGCCGACCCTGCTGTGTCCGGCTGTCTGCTGTCAGTTTGCCTTATCTCCACCTGTCCATTCAGCCACTGGTTCAGTGATCTTTCCTCCATCCTTCCGTCCATCCGTCCCTCCATCACCCACTTGCCGAACCACCACCCATCCATTTACTCATCTGCCCATTCACCCACCCACTCCCGTCTCGTCCAGTGCCCCTTGGAGCTACTTGGTGCTGGCCCCGGGGCTGGGCCGGGCTCAGACGTGAGGTGGTCCCGGCCCTCGGAGCCCTGAGGCCCACAGGAGAAGCGTCTGCAGGAAGGGTGCTCACAGGGTCTGCGCTGACCGCAAGGCGCTTGGACCTCTGGTCCTCGCAGAGCCGGGCTGGGCCTGTCTCGCCCACGGGCAGTGACTGGTTTCCTGTGACGTCAGCTGAGGCTGCATCCGAGGGGGTCCTGGCCTGCAGCCCACCTGCCGGCCACCCAGGAGGGAGGGTTTGGAGAGGCCCTGAGACACTGGGAGTCGGGCTGAGAGGGGAGGGCCATGCGCAGGACCACTCAGGCAGCCAGGCCTCTGGTGCCACCCTCTGCCCCTAAGGCTGAGAGCTCGCTGCCACTTTCTATTCAGAACAGATGTCCCTGGTCCCCAAAGGCAACTGACGTGGTGGCTGTGCTCTGGGCTCCCTCTAGGGTCTGGCACTGCATTTGCCTCCCCTGCAAGGAGGCTGGGCGCTCGAAGCGGCCGGGTTGGCTGCAGAGTGGGTGCCGGTGTGGGCAGCCCTGGACCCGGCTCTGCTGCCTGGTGTGTGACCTCAGGCAAGTCCCCCGGCGCCCCGAGCCCTGTTTTCTTACCTGTCACGTGGGGGTGGCTTGTGTGCACGTAGGCCCAGGCTCCCTGGCGCTGATTCTGTATATGCACCTGTCGGGGGGGCACAGAGGGACCACTGGGACTCAGGGGGCCTCCCGGGCCAGGGCACAGAGAGCTGTTCCAGGGCCTCGGGCACTGCCGGCTGCCCTCCACCCTACGGGACTGAAGCCAGACGTTTCCCCCCTGGACGGCGTGGACCGCGGGCATCTATCCAGGAGCCTGCAGGCTCAGACGGGGCTGGTGTCTGGGTCAGACACGTCAGGTCAGGGAACATTTTCGGTGAGAGGAAAACAGAGCCACGAGCAAGTATTGCTGCAGGACCGGTGACCTCGGTGCCCCCAGCACGCGGAGCCATTGCGGCTCCCGGCAGAGGCTACGTGCCCAGAGCCCCCTGGCTGGCTGACGGTAGAGCCTCTGCCGCCCCCTGGGGCGTCCTCCGCGGGCTGGGCCACCCAGGCCTGGGCGTCAGGGGTGCCGGGCGGTCAGGCGGACGTGGCCTGGCCTCGGGCTCAGGCCTTGCTGGTTCGCGACCCACCACCGCGCAGGGCCCTGAGGAAGGGGGCGGGGGCTTGGAGCCGTCAGTCTCGGGATGATTTGCTGGGAAGCTGCCGTGTAACTGGCCCTGAATCATGTCCGGGTGTCACACGCGTGTCTCGAACAGACTTCTTCCTAAATTATCTTTTGTAATCACCAGCGACTCTGCGGGTGGGGGACATTTGTACCCACACCCAGCGGTTGTTTGTGGCGGCAGACGCGGCATTAATTATTGACGCGCTGCCCACCTCCTCGCCACCCCTCCCTGAAAATTCATGGTCCGGCCACTCGGCAAATATTGATTTTGACCCAAGTTGATGTTTCCCCCTTAACGTTATTATAATGAGGGATAAAAATCCAATTGCCTTCGCTGAAGCTCAATCATTCTTCTGCTCGTTCCTCATCGATCTGTCTTTCCCCAGGTTTTACCATAAATTATTCTATTCAATTAAGTAAACTCACACATAATGGCATTTCACAAACTGAATAATTTATTGACTGTGTTTGGCAAAAGGCTCGTTTGGGGTGGGCTGGGGAAGGGGGGATTTGTGGGCAGGGGCTGGGGTGGGGGCTGCCTCTGACTCTGCCCCCCCCACCCCCCCGCCCCCGCCCCACTCCACCAGGGCTTCAGGGCGGGGGCAGGGGGCTGGCCCTGGGCGGGCTTCAGGAGGTGAGGGAGAGGCAGCGGGAGGGGGCCAGCAGCCGGGTCCCAGCAGCCGGGTCCCAGGGCCGGGGCAGGGTGCGGGCAGCAGGCCGAGGCGTTCAGAGCTGCGGCCTGGTCTGTCTGCCCCGCCGGGCCGGCACTTCTCCGCCTCACCCCTCGGCACACAGCGCCGGCGTCGGTTTGCTTGGGCTGCTGTACCCGGACCCAGACCGGCCAGCTCAGACAGCAGACGTGTCCTCCGAGGGCTGGGGGCTGGGAACCCGGGATCGAGGCGTCGGCCCCGTTGGTTGTCCCTGAGCCTCTGTCTTTGGCTTGCGGACAGGCTGCCTTGCCTCGCAGTGTCCGCGAGCGGCATTCCCTGCGCACGTGCCCCCGGTGTCTCTCTGTCCCAACCTCCTCTTCTCCTAAGGCCGCCTGCCCAGGGGCTGGGGTCCCAGCTCTGCCGCACTCCAGGGCTGTGTCAGGCTGTATCTGTCCTTGAGATGGGAATAGGGGTCCCCTCTCAAGAGCCCAAGGCCAGAAGAGGGTGTGGAGGGACCCTGAGGTGCAGAAAGTGCTGGTGGGCGTGGTGGAGGGTGTTGTAGGGAGGGGTGGCA